>BHDV01012766.1:5520-34802 GCA_005406045.1 Adoxophyes honmai
AAAAAAAAAAAAAAAAAAAAAAAAAAATACAGCCGAATTGAATACCTCCTTTTTTGAAGTCGGTTAAAAAATAGGGTACTTTAGAACGAATTGATTCCTGATCCACAATGGAACATATTTACAGTAAACGGCATTATGATATTGCTTTACTTAACATATGAAATATGTATTACGTTAATTGTGACAACGTTCTGCGCTGATTCAGAAATCAATTGGTTCGACTGTACCTACCTTGATCTAGAAAAAAAGACATACTGACATTACTCTCTTACTTCATCCACATTCATTGATCTCTTCATACATGCAAAAATAAAAGATAGTACAGTCAAGCAAATTGATACCTGTGCCACTTTGAACCTTTTCATAATCAGTGTCATATTGCTTTGATTAGTAGAAAGTATGGTATGTCACAGTGACATTTGTGTAAAGGTACAAAGTGGCACAATTATCAAATTCTTTGACTGTACAGTACACGCAAATAATGCCACAATCGTTAATTCTTTTGGAAGAGCCCTTATTCAATGGTTAAGTAAACTTTACAGACTACAAAAGAAAAATCCCGACAGAGACGCTTGACTCGATACACATTTCGTTACATTTACAAAAAAAAAGTAACAGAAACAGCTTTCCAATGGTCGTTTATATTTTTTAAAAATTGCTAAAAGAACTACATAATTATTTCAATGCCTTAAAGAGAAAACCTATTCAATTAATCAATGCTTAAATCAAATGTTAATATTAATCTATTCCAGATATTAGCAATGAGAAAGTTCGTTTTGACTGTATGATATTGCGACGTTCCTATTCCGCAATCTTCTAACAAATACCATTCAATTCACTTTTCAAGCCGTTTATTTTTCTTACTACAAGTCCAAACACATTTCCACACTTACGAAGACAAAATTTAATTAAAAACGATACTGAAGTCGGTTTTGGACCGTATTCAAATTCCCAGCCGCCTGACGCTTGGCGGCTGTCGTCTCCATACTTGAGAGTTGCTTTTCGATCGACTCTCGCGCGGGGGCGTAGGCCGAAGGTGGACGGGTCATGACCTCAGTCCGAATCCTGAAATACACTAGACATGGAACATCGCCAAATCTCTTCAGCGCGCGTAATACAGCCATGATGGCGAGTTGTCATAAGAAACAGTTATTTTAAGGGCTTTATTGCATTATTCCCTGTAGCCATATACATACGTCGCGCTGTATTTCTAAATGAAGTAGGCAGAGCATAGGGAATGCTACATAACCGTGATATGACTCTTTCACGTTTCGTAGACCCTTCTAGCATCTTTTTTGGATATTGAGTTAAGCCTATCTTAATCTATTTCCTTAGGCAAATCTTATGACAATCACGGAAGAAATTCACAGGAATTATTCTAAACCCGATATCTCAGCTCGCAGGCTGTGACCATAAATATACAGGGTGCCCGGAATTTGACCTTAAATACTTTAACCAGTGTTATATACGCGTTCGGAAACCCGCGTTTTTTTCAGTTTCTGATATGTTTCTGATACGGAAACCCTTTAAGCGCGAGTCCGACTCGCACTTGGCCGGTTTTTTTAGGTATCTTTGGTGGTAAAGCGAGACTCCGGGGGACTCTAAGGTCGCAATTGATTCATTGTTTGACGTTTGCCTCCCGCACCCCACACCTGTAAATTTTGGCCAAGTCGAACGCCGACCACTGTACCAGTTGCTCTAAAGGAGCGGTTTCCAAACTTCTTTGTTTACAGAACCCTTTTAGAAATCGAAATACTCAACGGGAACCTTATAAAATCAAAGTTTTTAAAAATGTAGTACGCAAGTGTTAAAGTATCATTATTTATCTATCCGTCTGTGTACACCCCGCGTCAAAACGTTCGACCTAGAGTTTTTTTTTTCTGAATTCTTGCGGAACCCCTCCAGGGGTACCATAGAACCCTGGAGTTCCGTGGCACGCACTTTGAGTATGGTTGTTCTAGTGATCGCCGTGTGGTGTCGGGATAAAATAACACCTCTCCATTTCTTCCGTGGATGTCGTAAGAGGCGACTTAAATAGGTTTAGGAATGATTTAGGTGACAGGCTAGCAACCTCTTTGCAAACCTAAAAAATGCTACAAGTGGCTGTAAAGCGTGCAATAGTCATAGTCATGGTTTTATTTATGTCACGTTTCGTGTGCCTACCCCATTAGGGAACACAGGCGTGATTGTATGTATGTATGTATGCTCTAGTGATTCCATCTCGCATCGTCCTAAGACGCGGGCGCAGGGCGCCGGGTCACGACCTCGCGCGACCGAATTAGCTCCTAGCAGGTGCCTGCCAACTGCCGACTACGACATTGTCGTTTGCTATAGTTATATCGATAGGCTAGAGAGAGATGCCGTAACCCTGCTATATAAAGAGAGCGGGTTAATTGACCTATTGACCAAAAAGGATAATGACATGTCAGTGGATAGCAGATAATCCCAAATCTTTGTGTGTTGAACCTTTTGCTGTGGAAAATGTACCCACTTAGACATTGTTTGATGGTATATCAATATTCGGTTGTTTTTTCATGTGTAATCATATGATTAAAAGAGACCATTATGAAAAATTTTACTCGTTTTAAATCCACATTTGAGTAGCTCAAGCACTGTGTTATTCTGTAAAGAGCAGGAACCGATTTTTCAAGCGTTTCTACCGTCTCATTTATCTGGCCACATTTTACCTACCTACAATAGTGATGTCGCCAAAAACATACCTAAACTTATTCTTTAATCGATCCTTTTACGATATCCACAGAAGAAATGGAGATATATTATTCTAAGCCCGACACTACACAGACAATATTCTTCGGTAGAATAAATGCTCTGATTGTCCAGCGAGCGCGGCGTTGAGATGTCAAAATTAGCTGTCACATAGCATGGAAATTTTGACAACTTGTCGACGAGTTTCATGTGTTATTTTAGAGAATAATCCAGCTGGTAGCCGTTTCAGTGTATTATCACGTCGTCCTTTGTCCGCGTCTGCTATCGCGCTTATCTTGTTATCGAAGTCACGACCGGTCGCCTCTAACACGGAGAATCCGTCTGCCCGGTTTTAGCGATTATCCCTGGTTGAAACGAAAAAGCGTCGTCTCTTTCTTTCATGCTTGGTTGGAACGAGCAAGATTTCTATTTCGGGGATAAAAGAGGGAGCTAAAATATGTTGAGACTTCTGGGCGATGGTTTGAGCGTTCCAACCGCCTCGTATATCTACAATTCTACATACACATAAAAAAACTAAAAAAAACTTCACATTGGTTTTCAGACCTTTATACTGACTAGTGGTTAAAATATTTACACTCAATTTCCTCCCAACCTGTATAGGAAATGACCCCTTCTATCCGCCATATTACCTGGGCCCACTATGCGTCAAACATCCTGTATAACTGAAGAATTACAGCAGGGCTATAGTCTAACGCACTCGAAATCACGATAGCTTTCAATTTGACAGATCGAAATCAATCTCACTATAATATTGAAGCAAATGGTGTCGCGTAATCTTAACGTCATATTTGTTGCTACTGTCAATTTTATGTCTTGTTGGATGCCTTTTTTTCTATTCCTAAATTCCAATTTAACTAAAATGTAGCTGAAATAATACAGACTTCGAAGAATCAACACAAATATTTAAAGATAAACACTCAATACGATAAAATTCTGATCATTGCATCATTATGAACTTACTTATTATTTGCTCACAACTTCCTTTCAATTTCATCATTGACACTGAAGATTAATTTAGATAATTTAGATTTACAAGTTTAAATAAACCCATTCAATGAGATAAGTCGTTATTTTGTTCCGTAAACTAAATAATCGAGTTAATTCCTTCCTGATAATTTTCTGATACGAAATTAGATGTCTGATATTGTGTACCTTTGTCGTCGCATGCAGCACGCTGAGTAACCAATAGCGCCGCGGGCGGTGATTGTGGATTGGTTGCTGGTGATTTTCTGAGCGGCGATTGGTCGAATCTGCGCGCCGCAATTGACGGCGGCAGTATGGGATTGTTCTAACTGTTTGGTACTTTGTTTTGCTGTCAGGGATTATTAGTAATGATGTAATCAATCGTGATAGACGATCATAAAACATTAAAAGTATCCAAGGCAATATTTAGCGGGTGGTCAGTGTGTTTCATATTCTCTACCTCATTCACGGAAAAAATGGAGAGGTGTTATTCTAAACCCGACACCACACAGGCTGTTAAAAAACACATTAAATAGCATGTCTCTGCTTGTGTGCTTGTGTATTTGAATTTTTAGGTCCCGGCGTAAAACGAGGGGTGTTTGTCCCCCGTTATTTCCATTGCAGCCTTTCTTTACGTTAGTCTCTGTCACTTACCTATCTCTAGTAAGTTAAACCGTCAATAGATTGAATATAGGGATCGCCTGTTAAGGGACTTCCGATAATAGAATTTGTAGGATCGGTTTTTTCCAGTAGTGCTGCCTGTCAACACCATGTAATGTTTTTTTTTTAATTTTGAAGCATACGATGTTTTCCGTGTGGTGCCGGGTTAGAATAGCACCTCCCCCTTTCTTCCCGTGGGTGTCGTAAGAGTCGACTCTGGGAAAGGGTTAGTGTATTGTGGGCGATGGGCTAGCAACCTGTCACTGCAATATCACGTTTAACCAGCTGTTTACCCTGAAATTGCTAAACGTGGCACTGGTTTTTTAGAATTTATGTGCTCTGCCTACCCCTCTTGGGAATACAGGCGTGAGAATATGTATGTATGTGTACGATGTAAAGTTTGTTTATACATTTTAAATGATAAAATATAACTACAAACTGAGAAAAATTATTCCTACTAGTTCTGTAATCTGAAGTTCATTATAAAATGGAGTGGTATGACATTATTGCTAATATGTCTTAAATTCGATAACAATGTCTATTTTTCTATATATCGGACAAACATTAGTTTTAGTTTTCTTAGCTCTTAAATAAATAGACCAATTTCGAAGTAAGTACCATAAATATATTGTTCATTGAAAAAATTGCGTTTTTAAATAGAAAATCAGATCCATTAGAAACTCAAGCTATCTTCATCCTATAACCATTCAACACAAGCAATTATTACACAATATTAACCTTAAGCAAACATTATGATTACATTAAGAGGGTGCACACAAAATTCGGTGATTTTGATGATTTTCAAATGCTTTAGAAAGCTATAAATCCTTAAGTTTTTAAAGAAAAACTACTGTAACATATAAATCAACTCTTTTTCTAGGGATTAACGGAAAGAAATATTTTATTAGCAACACAGATTTCTTTTACTTAGCCAATTTGTTGAAGGGTTTTCACAAAAATACGCGTCAGAGCTGTCTTTCACTTGAAAATTTTCCATTAAAATTTACCATAAACGATATAAACTAGTTATTATCTGATAGACAATATAGTCTACTGGGGATTAACGGAGAGACATGCATCAAATTATTGGTTTTTATTATTCAAATATCATTGTACATAATTTCAAAGTTGAACTATTACTTTATTTTTTTTCTCATTGATTTTATTATAATTACAAATGAAACAATTTTATTGTGAATTTACAGAATATGTTTAGTCTAACCATATTTTTTTCATGGCTAAATATGAGTTAATTTATTTTTCACGATTTTTTAAACATTGGTCCAAAACCACTAAGGTCAGGTGGGGGAAGAGAAACGCAGGGATAAGAGGGCTCTACAGACCATAATCACTCATAACTCGACGAGTTATGGTCTGTGGTGCCTCTTACCCCTGCCCTGCCCCTGAATTTCTCTTCCCCGCCTGATCTGATAATTACGTTCGTAAAAAATGTGTGCGCCCTCTTAAGATTTGTTTCATGTGGTTTCTAGTTTACTATACCTCCACATATCATCCATGGAGGCCGTATGAACTGAATGAAGGGACTAAGGATATTTTAGGCGACGGGCTAGCAACCTGTCACTAAAAACTAAAAAATATGCTAGGAGCGGCCACGAAACGTGATGGTCTTGTCTATGTAGAGTTTTCTGAGAATTCAGCCGTGATGTATGTAATGTAGTTTGTATGTATGATTAGTCCGAGAGCCCTATGTCGCGGTTCAAGCGGTGACATCGTTCCACTCGAGTACCATAGAAGGTTAAGAGCCCGTTATCGGCGCTTATCAGCGACGTACCCAGGTGCCGCCCCATTTGCTCATTTGACCTGACACCTCAGTTATCAGTCGCCTGCTGTGATAACAACGCGCTGTCACAGTACCTGTTGAATTTACCCTTTTACCTATTTTTTATAATTTAAAATCGTAGTGTTCTTTTTGAAATTTGACCTGTGTGATTGGTAAGATTTAGTGCCGTTATCATCGTTGTTTTCTTCTAATGTGTACTCGTATACCGCAAAAGCGTATTTCATTTGTTTGCTAGAGTGTCGGGAAATGTTTTAGTTGAAATGATACTGGGGGTTAGGTCGTATTTTGTTTTGACGTAAACAGATGAAATGCTGGTTCATATTTACAATTCTGCTGATGTATATCTATGGTAAACCTGTAGGATCGGTTCATAAAGTAAAAGACATTACGCGCATTTCAGGGCTTCGCTGAAAACCGGTGTTGCATTTTACTGATGCAGCAACTCATGCTGAGCGAAGGCCCTTGGTTCTCTTATATCACCAAGACATACTGTAATCGTTTTAAGATTTTTAGTGTAAGGCTTAGAGCCCTTAAAATAAACATTTTTCTTTCTATTTGATCGTTGATTTGTCACAAGTTGTTTTTAAATAACTCTTACTTCTCAAAAGAGATGTTCTTATATTTACAGTTAGACTTGAATTCAATAGGAGATACGTCTTAATACTACCTGACCTGACCAGAAAGATACAACGGTACCCATAACCGCCGTAAAAGCAAAGTATTGTACTTATTTCACGCCCATCGATCAGGTAGAGCGAATTGTGATCGTCTGTGGATCTATCAAATGTGAGTAATACTACGTTATCTGTTAGCACAACACTTCGTTGAATTTATGATTGCTGTCTAAACAATGTGTTTCATATTGACGTCTGTATACCGAACTAGCTGTGCTCGCGACTCCGTCCGCATGGAATAGTGACTAATTTCCCCTGTTTTTTCCACATTTTCCAATGTTTCTTCGCTGCTATTAGTCGCAGCGTGATGTTATTATAGCCTCAAGCCGTCCTCGATAAATGGTCTATCCAACAGAGAAATAATTTTTCAATACGAACCAGTAGTTCCTGAGATTAGCGCGTTCAGACAAACAAACAAACTCTTCAGCTTTATAATATTAGTATATAGATAGGTATAGATATAGTTATAGACCCACGGGAATGTAGAACGTTGTCACAATAAACGTAATAAAGTTTTTCTTTGTCGAGTAATGTAATGTAATGTCACTATGACGTTTACTGTAAAAAGGTTCTACGGTAGATCGAGAGTTAATTTGTTCGAGTGTATCGCATTAATGTCATGAACTATATCCTTGCCTTGCAGAGGTGACAGATAAGCTAGTATCTTATACTTGCGCTATCCTTATCGTAACTATAGTTGCCTAATTAGTATATATAATTTCATACTGAGCATAGGTCTCCTCTCAGGATAAGAGGCTTTGGGGCCCAGTGCTAATTGTTGTGTTTCGATTCCGTCATAAATTTAATTCTATCCACATTCTAGCATTGATAATAACAAACAAATACTTACCAATAATGCCCCAAGGTGTGTTAAAAAACAGTAAAGGCTCTAAAATGGATGCCAACGAATATTATAACGCAAGTGCCAAGTGCAGTGATGAAGTGAGTGATGGTGATGAAAAAGGTTTGGTGATGAAAGTGGAAGATGAAGACGTGTCCAAGGCTGTTAGTCACAGGGAAAACCGACTGACTAACATCATCGAGCAGCTACGGAACCAGAGCGAGTTGAAAGGTAAGTTGTAAAACTGTAAAGATTATATATACCATTTCGTTTTATAAATATGAGTTTGCTTGGATTGGAACACAGGAAACTAGGTAAGTATGAAGATATTTTGAACATTAGTTGAAACGAAACATCGTAGGTTTGGATAACTTTGACCCAACAAGGTTACTTTTCCCACCAATAAAAACCACAGCGCCATCAACATTATAAAAGAGATCTCCAAGAGTCTGACGGATACAAATGGGGTCCAAGAGCTGGCAGCTTCCTCGCTCAACGCATTAGCATTGCGATACAGCGAGGAAACGCTGCCAGCATCTTCGGAACCATGCCTCGGGAGTGCCTTTTTTCCACATAAATAGTTCAGTGTTTAAGTTAGTTACATTTTTCATTAAGGTTTTTTAAGGTTAAAATTGAATGCTAGTATCATTTTTAATCAACTATACGTTGTCGGTTTAGGTAGTTAAATCAATGTAAACAATCTTGACGTGTCTTTTTGTTTAAACGTACACTTTATAAATCGAAATCTTTACATTTTACAATTTTGGTATGAAAAAATCATTTACTTTCATGATTGAATTGTATAGTGTAACGATTTTCATTTTTAGACTGTGTATTTCAATAAAAAGACATGTCAAGATTGTTTATATTGTTTTAACTACCTAAACCGACAACGTATAGACATTACCATTCAGCCACAAAATTAAGACATGAATAAAACTACACTGCATAATAATAATAACTAGGTACAACCTCACCTCGCTTCCTGACGCCGGAGCCATCTCAATCAGAGCAAGCATAAGTCTTCCCTGAACCGTTTCGCACCTTTGCTCGATGTTATCAAAAGCATGCAAATCTACTAGATTTATAAAAGTAATTAAGGCGAGACAAAGGGCACGCGTACGCGCACAATTAGGCGTTCCTGCACACCGACGCCTTAAATCTCTGCTAACAATGCCCCGATCGTAGATAGAGTATCGTTGGATCGCTATGTTTCTGCTCTGAATTACTTTGTTTAAGAGGGAACACTTGTTTTAGAACTATTGTTTGGATGTTCGGAATACTGGACTGGACTTGACAATGGAATTACGAGCGAAAAAAATCGTAAGCTGTGTTTACACGGGCTTAGTGGCTGATGTTTAGTACGTGTTACTTTGAATGACTAGTCAGATGTGCGTATGGTGTCGTATGAACTTTATCTACATTTAATAATATCGAACACATCATAAGTACAACACCAAATCATCAAATTCCTCTGCTGTTGTTATAATACATCTTACAGCATAGGTACTTGCCTTCATTTACTTTGCCCACAGACACACTGATTTTTTGTATATTTATTACTCATGTAGATCAAACGACATACATATAAGTCAAACGATAAAGGGCCCTCCATCACTTATTCTTCGTCAGTTTTGTGATGCTTCTTTAGGGCAAGGCCACACTGCTCCGTTGCGATGCGTCGCGTTGCGTCCTCGCAACAGATCAACGCGTTGTAAGCCGCAATGCTGCGTCGCACGATATTACGCTCAACGGTACGGTATTAGAACCAGCGGCATCACCCTGCCTCCGTTTTGTCTCCTCTGCCATTCCATTGAAAGTCGCGTGCGACGATGCGACGCATCGATGTGACATGTCATAAAATAATTTTAAACAAAAAAAAACCGACTTCAAATTGGCTTTTATCCTGAAAGGAAACTTCTGTTTATGTGCATAATATTTACCAAAGGTCAAGTAGGTATACGTAGCTCTCAGCAGATTCAAGGCTTTAGAAGGAATAGCTCTATCTGATTTAGAACCCTCTAAACTTTTAAGTAAACCCCACAATGAACGAGCATTAGCAGAAATGCAACGCTTGAGAAGCAGCCGGCCTGGCTAATTACCTACTGAAACTATAATTTTCAGTCTGCAGGTGCATTCAGTATCGAAAAAGTTATCCTTTAACTCCTAAAAATTAAGGAGTTGACCTTTCATCATCAGCTCAGTCATATTTTTTTACTGCCAAGCGTAAATACTGGTGTAGCTTTGAAAAATGCACTAAAAACATTACCTGTGCCTATAAAATTTGAGGATTGCCCTCGATTTCCTTAATATTCCATCATCAGGTCAAGGTATGCTGACAATCGGACTACCTGGAAACTATACCCTTTCAAACAAAAAAAGAATTTTCCAAATCGGTCCAGGCGTCTTCGAGTAATCAGCGAATACACATAAAAATACTCTCCATTTCTTCCGTGAATGTCGCAAGAGGCGACTAAGGACATAGGTTAAAGTAAATTTTAGGCGACAGGCTAGCAACCTGCCACTATTATACCTGCTAACTCAAAACCTACAAAAAATGTGCTAGAAGTGGCCACGAAGCGTGACATAGACATAGTTTTGTCTATGTAGCGTTTTGTGTGCTCTGCCTACCCCATTTAAGAATACAGGCGTGACTGTATGTAGGTATGTAAGTATGTACAAATGTAAGTTCGGACTAAAATGCCCGAATGCCCGTTGTTTTTTTTTTATTTTAAGGATAATTCAAAAACTACTAGTTAGTTCTTGATGAAATTAAAATGGGACCAATGGGAAGCCATTTGCTATCGAACACAAAAAGAACCATCAAAATCGGTCCACCCGTTTAGAAGTTCTGAGGTAACATACATAAAAAATGAAAAAAAAAAAAAAAAAAAAAAAAAAAAAAAAAAAAAAAATACAGCCGAATTGAATACCTCCTTTTTTTGAAGTCGGTTAAAAATGTTGTCAAACGTCGCAGCGTCAACGCCACGACAACGCAACGGAGAAGTGTAGAGAGCTCTTTGCTTGCCTTTTCGTTTGAAAATTTATACGACGAAACGTCGAGAGAAATTTGAGGGTCAGTGTATGACTTGGTGAGAGTAATTTTATTAGTGTTATTTACGATACCATTTCCTTAGTCTTAAAAGTTAATCCTTTGGAATGCGGTTTACGCCGCTAATAAGATTATAACATTCTTTCTTCGTGATTTTATGATTTACTTTTAAAGAAATAATGCTTCATAGAATTAAGTATGTAAACTTATCTAGTGTTTTGAATTACTATTTCCTAGTTGATAAAATGGTGATAGAATCAAATATGATAAAAATGTAACAGGTAAGTACTGAGGTACTTGAGGTATTGTCACGTTATTGCTATTTATTATTCATATAAAAAAAAACATATTAATTCTATATCTCTGCTGTAGTTTTTCTATTCATGTATCTACATACACACATTTTATTCGCAAGACAAAGTAAAATATTATGCGTAGAACGGGCTTAAACTTTGTTATTTTTCCGAATAATGCAAATATTTGCTTTCTCTTTTATAGAGGCACATTCATCAGATTTTTTCCAATATCATAGCTGCTTAGAGTCAAGTTATTACTGTAACTTGACTCTAAGCAGACAAAACAAAGTCAACGCCAAAACTACTTGTAATCCAGTAATAATCTCGATGAGAGACGCAATCACAATCACCAAAATCATAGAACCCTGTTGAATATTTTACGGATTCCTAAATTCGCCGGAACCCTCCAGTAGCTTAGATTATGTGCTATAGAACTCGGGCCTGCGCAGGCGTCTCTTTAACGAGCACCAGGGGTTAATGGGCGGCGCGTGTCGGTTGCAGTTTTCACCGGCGCGCGCGGTGCCGCGTTTGAACTGGCTTAGTAACTTGCTACTATGTGAAAGAGCTCAATGTGGACTTACTCTTAGAGACCCCGCACATTACGGCCACTAAGCGCCGCCACTAAACGCGACCACCAGTGGTTCAGTCAGACCACTACACGCCGCCACTTTTTTTACTCCCGCAGCTTGTGGCTCGAACGCGGCCACTCAAACGCTCGGTGTGCGCCGATGCAGTATAAAATGTATGGAGAAACGCGTCCGCAGCTTGTGGCGGCCACTAGACGCTCAAGTGTGGCCGCCACTGAGTGGCCAGTGTGCGGGGCCTCTTATACCACTATGGGTAGACGATTTAATAAAGGTAGCCGAAAAACGTTGAATGCAGGTCGCTTCCAACAGACACACATGGAAGTCTCAAGGGGAGGCATATGTCCAGCAGTGGACGTCTTATGGCTGAAATGATGATTACTGCATTTTTTTCATATCAAAATAATCCATCATGTGAATAAGTTTCAACAGACTTGCTGTTTGTATTTATGTTTTAAATCTGGCTTTTTGTTGATATCTATGTTTTTATCTTTCAATGTTGGCTGTATCCCTTAAGCTTAAAGAATAAGTCATTCTTTATTCTTCAACACTTTGTTAGTAAATTTTCTATACAGTAACATGCATATCTATCCATTTGGTATGTGTTAAAATTGCATGTATTTTTTTATACAAGTGTCCTTCACAGCATGTTTTTTATCTACCTACCTGCATTATTTCTTATTGTTGTTTACAGAATTGGCATGTAAATTAAAAGTTAAGACACAAAATACACAGATTAAAAGATACTAATGGAACAAATACTGTTCCAAATAGATCGGGTAATATTGCACAACATTTGTGTCTTTTATTAAGCGATTTGCAGAAAAGTCCTTGTCAATCAATCAAAAGTAATCAGTAACATACACAATCAATTTTATAAGTTATAATGTTCAAGAACGGAAAGTCTATTTATACCTAGACCCTTCAAGCTATGCTCGAACTGCATTTCCTGTATTAATTTGAGTGACGATGATTTGCGCTTAATAAAACGCAACCTAATAAGGTATCCGTACCAATATATAAATGTGAAAGTGTGTTTGTTTGTTTGTTTGTTTGTTTGTTTGTCCGTCTTTCACGGCTAAACGGAGCGATGGATTGACGTGGTTTTTTAGGTAGAGATAGTTTAGGGCACGGAAAGTGACATAGGCTACTTTTTATCCTGGAAAAAAATGATGTTCCCGAGGGAAAACAAAAATATAGTTTGCTTGATAGATCGATATCGATCGACGATAGATCGATATCAATCGATAACCGATCGATAGATGATAGATCGATGGCGCCGTGTGTCGTTTGAAACGAGAAGTTTTCTTATAGTTGTGATTTATACCGCAATATAACCGAGTTCCACGCGGGCGGAGCCGCGGGCGGAAAGCTAGTATCAAAATAAAATTACTAACCACAACTAGTACTAAGTATGTGTAAACAAAGCATCAAGCTACTAGACCGTTAGACAAAGGTTTACCTTAGCTTAGTATAGTAACTCTAGGGTTGAAATAGAATAGATGGCAGCAGTAGTTTGGGTTAATAGCCCTTAAATGCAATAGTATTTGATAGATTTTTTATTATACAAGTGTTAAGAACATTTTGATTGGAAATTATTTTGGTTGTTGCATAAAACAATGAGGTCTCATCCAACCAAACGGGAACAAAAGAAAATAAATCGTCTCTTAAGTAACTAAATTGATAAAAATGAGCCAAAAATAAAGCATGAAAAAATTCCAATACCGGTCAGGAAAACTTGGCAGTGTTAAATCTTATGTTCGAGAATTATTTATCTAAAGTATCTAAACTAAACAGTGCATAATGTCGATGGGTTCCATATCAGTGTCAGACTGATACCCAGACTGATCTCACTTTCGATGTTTTTTTTTATGAGGATATACTTACTTACTACCCCGTGTGGTGCCGGGTTAGAATAGCACCTCCCCCTTTCTTCCCGTGGGTGTCGTAAGAGTCGACTCTGGGAAAGGGTTAGTGTATTGTGGGCGATGGGCTAGCAACCTGTCACTGCAATATCACGTTTGACCATCTGGTTACCCTGAAATTGCTAAACGTGGCACTGGATTTTCGAATTCACGTGCTCTGCCTACCCCTCTTGGGAATACAGGCGTGAGTATATGTATGTATGTATGTACTTACTTACTAACAGTTACAAATACTTATTAACAGTACAAAAGTTATACATGTGAACTTTAAGTTTTAGGCCTCGGTGCAGACTTAACATTGTTCTATTTTGGCACCCCCCCCTCTCTCTCTCTCTCTCTCTCTCTCTCTCTCTCTGTCTGCGTGTCCGTGGCACTGTAGGTCTGAAACAATTGACTGATTTTAGATTTCCAAATTGGTACAGCGGGTTTTAAATTATTGACAGTAAAAAAGGGACGATGAATAGAGCGATGCTAATTACATTAAACAATAAGATCACAAAGCATCGATTACCTACACTTCACCTTTTATTGACAACAATCAGAATTATCACAATCATACCATACAAGATAACAGATATTATTTATTTGTCATTCATTTCCCGCGTGCTGTGAAGTTTTACCTCTGTATTTCAACGGATTGCTGAGTTTATTGTCGTCTGTGACGTATTTTGGATGACAAACAGAATTCCGAATGTTGTCTAACATCCAAAAGTACTGAAATGGAGGAAATACGAGATTTCTGTCGCTTTTATTTAGGTAATCTACCGATAACTTAATAATAAAATGATTTGCAGAGCAGAACGCAAATATGACCTTCGACATTCTTTATAATAATATTATTCTCATAAGACACCTGTTACTTAATGAATACTAACCCAAAAACTAAATTGAGTGCAAATCGGATGAAATGACATCTAGAAATGAATCGGATTTATAACTGACTTCTGAAAAATCGGCTTTGCATCCTGCACTTTCTTTAAAAAAAAACGATCTCCAATCAGCTGCTTCAATTAGTGCGGTCGTCTTACGTTTAGCTAATGAATTAATAAATTGACGGCAATACGTTCGAACTTCCGACGCGATAGCGTTAATCAGGAATGGGAGCTAGGGATGTGACACAACTTATCGATAAGGTGAGACAAACTTGCATGATAATCCCAAACGGTTTTAGTAAGAAACGAAAAGCAAAAGTGTCATAACTGTCCTGTAGAATTGGACTTTGGAACGAGCAGCACAAAATTCTATTCTTCTTTACTAAAACGATTGTCTTAAAAAAAATCTATAACCAACTTTTACTTGTATTAAGTCTATAACTTCCATATTTACACACATACATCGCGCCTGTATTTCCATAGAAATGACGTATAGAGTAATAAAATGTAGAAAAAACCACGAGTAATTCATGTTTTGCTGCCATTTCTAGCATATTTTTTTAGGTTTTAAGTTGGCAGGCATAATAGTAACAGGTTGCTAGTCTATCGCCAAAAATATACCTTAAACTATGTAGTCGCTTCTTACGACATCCGCGGAAGAAATATAGAGTTGTTGTTCCAAACCTGACACCATACGGATAACATAATTATTTTTTCAATATTGTATTGTAACCTTGATGATGGTATTTATTAAAACTAAGTAACAGTAGTTAAAATTTAACAATTATTTGTTATACTAACTTGAATTGTTTAATATTGCATTGCTATTTATAAGAAAAGACATTTTCGCGAATTGATATTTTCCCATCACTACTGGAAGCATATTTATGCGCGGACGCAGCTAAAATACGGCAAATGGTAGTCAACTACGACCACAGCATCCGTAAAAAAAGAAGGCCAAATCCAATGTAAAACATACTGAATACGTTTAGACATAAGGTTTACTTTGAATTGAAGTAGTTTGAGTGGTTGGATCATTGTGCAAATGAAGCTTGGGTTTGCGCTTGGGATCTGTAGATGGCGCGCGGAGCGCGGTGCAATCTAGACCCGTTTTTTTAATCTGGTAGTGGATGGCGTTGCCGATGAAGTCACAAAGTTATTAATTTTCTGTAAAAAAACCTTTCATAACAGTTTATAGGTAGGTTCGTTCATAAGCTAAATATTCAAAAACTTTACCGTGGAAAAAGAAGTGCGCGAATCTTTTCAAGTTAACTTGGGCTATACAATGGATGCGAAATTTTGTATAGAAAAGAATTTCCGCTGCTTTTACGCCTGCTCTTACTCTACTAATCTCCATCATTATCAACTTAAGAGTTCCTCTTGTGAGTGAAGTGACCTCCAACATTTCATTCTTAAACAGCTACTTCACTTCCTGCTACGACGTGACACGCCGGCCTTTTCGGTAAATATTTGCACAGCTATGTCATTGCTTACAATTTTATCTCTCAGATCTTATTAACACCTTTAGATAATTTTCTTTCGCCTCTGAATACTCGAGTTTGAACATCGGTCTTTGGAAAGAGACAGTTGGCGTGAGTTAGAACAAGACAGCGCTATACAGCACCTGTAGGCTTAGCACGCATAATAGACACCTGTAATTTTCAGACGTCTCTAGTTAGACAGTGACAGGAATAGTCTGCTCTCGCGCGCATCTCTACGCGCCCCTACTCATGCTTAGCTATAGTAGATTTGTTTAGGTAGTTAAAACAATATAAACAATCTTGACGTGTCTTTTTATTTAAACGTACACTTTATAAATCGAAATCTTTACATTTTACAATTTAGGTATGAAAAAATCATTTACTTTCATAATTGAATTGTATAGTGTAACTATTTTCATTTTTAGACTGTGTATTTCAATTAAAAGTCATGTCAAGATTGCTTACATTGTTTTAACTACCCAAACAAATCTACTATAGGACAGTCTCTCTATTCAATGATTGGTACGATTGACTTGAAATTTAGTACACAAGTCTAGAATGAACGACAACGAAATACAGTTGACGAACCGTAGTCGGCAAAGTCGAAAAATACGACAAAACACTCTTGTAATGTTAATGCATGTTTAGTATTAGTTAGAGATAAACTGTTATCTGTCATTTTCAGACGTCTCTAGTTAGACAGTGACAGGTAGAGTCTATCTCGCGCGCATCTCTACTCGCGCCTATCCTTGGTAAGCCAGCTGTAGTCGCTGTGAAGGCCGTTGTGTTCTTTGTGGCCGAGTTATGTATACTAGTACTTACTTAAATTCTTCATAACTAAGCAAAAATTCATATTGAGGGCGATATCGTGAGCTAATTGTCGAATTCCGCGAATTCGCGCCACTGTGACGTCATTAGCCACTATCAGTGATTGAACCAATAAGAAACAAAAATGTCGCGTCGCGTCTGTATACAGGGTGTCCCATAAATCGCGACCAAGCCTGACACCGGAGGTAATTCGATTCAAGAGCTATCGAACCAACCTAACATGACCTCAGTAAAAGTTGGACGGTTTTCGAGATATTGGCAATTTTGTATTTTTTTCGAACTTCACCCGTTTTTCACCTCTCAAGTGCCATAATTTTTTTAGATAGCTCTTTATCCTCTTTTTTTTATTGTTACATAATCACAAATAGTTAAATTTAATAAAAGCAGTGTTGTTTTGTTAAAAACTTGCGAGAGATATGAATGAAACGTAATTGATTGTCATAATAAATGATCAACCAAAACAATAAGTTGGCCTTTGATCACCTGCCCTGAAAAAAAAATACTAGACCGTGCAAGAGATTATTACTTTAAAAACTTGCGTATGTTATGCCAATTTCAAAAAGATATAATACTTGATGGTTAAGCTGGTAAATTGAGAGATTTTGGAAGATCTTGCCGACGTGCCATTGAGTTAATTGAACGTTAACTATCGCTAATTGTTTGAAATAGGTACCGTTCATTGTTAATTATTATCTGTTACATGGTATTTTTAAGATTCCGTAACCAAAGGGTGAAAACGGGACCCTATTATTGAGACTTCATTGTTTGTCTGTCTGTCTGTATGTCCGTCTGTCCGTCTGTCACCAGGCTGTATCTAAAGAACCGTAAGAGCTAGGCAATTGAAATTTTCAGAGATGACGTATTTCTGTGGTCGCTATAAGAACAAATACTAAAATCAAAATAATTATTATTATTAAGGAAGGCTCCCATAGAAAAAAAGTGATCTTTTGGCCGTTTTTAGTAGTCGTCATTCTGCGAGCTGTAATTTTCACAGATTATGTGTTTGTTTTGTTACTACAATTTACTACAAATACTAATGCTTAAAACGATAAACAATGTCAAAGTGCCATTAAACTTGATAAAATGTAGAACCACGTTAGTCGCCGCTTCTTGGTGGAAATAATTTTTAAAATTAGAAATATTTTACAACAAATGTTCAAATTGGCATCCTCTGACCCGAATACACCATCCAATCCATCTTTGAGAAACATCGGAGTCGCGCACGAAGGGTTTCGTACCAAAAACGGCCAAAATATCACATATTTTCTATGGGAGCCTCCCTTAATAATAATAATTATTTTGATTTTAGTATTTGTTGTTACAGCGACCACAGAAATACTTCATCTCTGAAAATTTCAATTGCCTAGCTCTTACGGTTCTTTAGATATGCCTGGTGACAGACGGACAGACGGACATACAGACAGACAGACAAACAATGAAGTCTCAATAATAGGGTCCCGTTTTCACCCTTTGGTTACGGAATCTTAAAAATACCATGTAACAGATAATAATTAACAATGTACGGTACCTATTTCAAACAATTAGCGATAGTTAACGTTCAATTAACTTAATGGCACGTCGGCAAGATCTTCCAAAATCTCTCAATTTACCAGCTTAACCATCAAGTATTATACCTTTTTGAAATTGCCATAACATACGCAAGTTTTTAAAGTAATAATCTCTTGCACGGTCTAGTATTTTTTTTTTAGGGCAGGTGATCAAATGCACACTTATTGTTTTGGTTGATCATTTATTTCAACAATCAACTACGTTTCATTCGTATCTCTCGCACGTTTTTAACAAAGTAACACTGCTATTATTAAATTTAACTATTTGTGATAATGTAACAATAAAAAAAAGGAGGATAAAGAGCTATCTAAACAAATTATGGCACTTAAGAGGTGCAAAACGGGCGAAGTTCGAAAAAAACACTAAATTGGAAATATCTCGAAAACCGTCCAACTTTTACTGAGGTCATGTTGGGTTGGTTCGATAGTTCTTGGATTGAACTACCTCCGGTGTCAGGCTTGGTCGCGATTTATGGGACACCCTGTATTTCAAGTATGTTCAGATAGAGCGAATATAATACATCAGCATTAAAATTTAAAGGAAAAGAGTACTTACCTATTTTAATGGGGATATGATGGCAATTTTATTTGCAAAGGACACCTTTTGACGTATTTTTTTGGGCAAATTAAACGTGAATACACCGACTCTCACAATACCTCTTTAATCGTGAATAAATCAGTACATACATACATATTCTCACGCCTGTACTCCCAAGAGGGGTAGGCAGAGCACATGAATTCAAAAATCAAGTGCCACGTTTAGCAATTTCAGGGTAACCAGATGGTTAAACGTGATATGCATGACAGGTTGCTCGCCCATCGCCCACAATACCTACACTAACCCTTACCCAAAGACGACTCTTACGACACCCACGGGAAGAAATGGGGAGGTGCTATTCTAACCCGGCACCACACGGGAAATCAGTTTCGCGTATAAAATAGCGGACGTCTCAAATTTTAGGGATTTGTAATATTTTTCTTATCTATTATTGTAATTAATACTAGAATTAGGTGTGTATATGCAAAAATGAAAATGTTAAGAGAGTTTAATGAGAGAATTTTATTTATTGACGTTGTTGATTTGTTCACGACGTTGACGGTTGATAGAGATAGAGTATGTTGTCAGCCCAAAAGTAACAACTTATTTTAGGTTATCATTATCACAGACACAAAATCAACACCTGACCTGTCAAATATTAATTAATATTGCATAACCATTTCTCGGCTACCGGCGATTTCAACACAATAGATTCTGTTGCAAATGCCAGATAAGGATCTTCATACCAAAGTCCCAATCACGTTATCTTAGACGCATTTATATTTGCCGAGTGATTCACGGCTTATCAAATAGAATATTTGTGTCTGGGTAGCACGTGAAAGTTAAAACGTAGATAATAGGATTTAGGTATTTGTTGGAAAGTGAATTGCCGTCTACTCCGCCATTTGTAGTCACCAGCAGTAATGCCTTGATTACACGTACCGAGTAGAGTGGCGAGAGAGTGTTCTCGGCCGAGTACTCGGTTCGTGTGTAGTATGAAGGCAATAGTTCACACGAACCGAGTACTCGGCCGAGAACACTCTCTCGCCACTCTACTCGGTACGTGTGATCAAGGCATAATATCTGCCACGACGGAGCGTGTAAAAATATCTGACACGTTCTACTGCCCCTGGTAATAGAGTCGTATCAGATGTTTTTGCAGCCTTATTGCATCGGATATTGGTGCTGGTGAATGTACGACCCCGGTGCCAAACTAGTGCGTGAATGTAAGTGAGAGTAACTATAACGTGAAACTATATTTTTGTCTATGTGATATTTCGCGTGCTCTGCCTACAGTCCCTGGTATCGTGGCAAGGTTTTAAGTAGTGGGGGTATGTTCACGTAGCTCTTTTTCCAGGTAAATGCGATGCGCGAACCACCACTAGAATACTTAACTTCTAGTATGGTCAGGGACTTTAATTCATGAGCCACCATAGAACCTTTTCATAGAAAAAATCATTACGATTTCCCTTGATAATTAATGGGATGTCACTATGACGTTTACTGTGAATTGATTCCATGGTGGTTCATGAATTAAAGTCCTTGACTGTACCTACCTAGATTCCTACTCGGGTAATGATTACGGAGCGGCGAGATTTGGAAACGTCGTAGTGTTTTTAAGGGTTCCGTACCTAAAGAGTGAAAACGGGACCCTATAATTGAGACTTCGCTGTCCGTCCGTCCGTCCGTCTGTCCGTCACCAGACTGTATCCCACGAAGCTAACTAGACTGTTGAAATTTTCATAGATTGTGTGTAAAGTAGTAATGATCGCCAAAACGAACTTACTTACCGAACTTACCCCCACTATTTAAAACCTTGCCAAGTTTGCTGCCGGAGACTATGAGCTGTCCATTCTGCAACGGGAAGATGTAATGCTCTGTGGCGGAGGTCGCGTGCGCACGCGTCGTTAGAGGCTAGAAATTTATAATGATCGATATTCGCCCCGAATGGGTCTTGCTCCGGTTCCATGTCCGTCCAAATAAAGCTATGAAAAGATTGTCAACATAATTTTTCTTGCCTTCGAATTGAACAGATTATTTTTTTAATTGCTGTAGTTACGTAACATTTCATAAATGTCGTATGACACCTTATGTCCACCTACAAGATGGACAGAAGACCTAATTAAGGTCGCCGGAAGACGTTACGAGTAGATGCAGGTTGCTTTCTGCAGGTACTTAGGTATGGAAGTCTAAAGGGGAAAGGGGATACCTTCACTCTGTAGGTATGAGAAATATTGCCGTAACTCGTTAGGGCCACTCGCGATGTTATATACCCCGCCACTCCAGCAGTCCCCGCCACCGCCTCCATACCCAGGGAGGGTCACTCACGAAATTGTCAGACCATAGTAAAGTCACAGAACAGTACCTACTACGTACCTACAGAAGGAACACTGCCGAACATTAAGCGTTCAAATATTCCTGTCTCTATTGCTTGCTTTCTACCATTACCAGTTTGCTGTAGCCTCCTAAGCCCTGACTCTAATTACTTAACTTAGGGCCTCAGATCCAGACAAAAATTCCATGGCTTAAAATGTTGAATCTTACGTAATCTGATCTTTAAGTTCATTTTCCACTGAATAATTTGAACTTAATGAAGTACATTCGGCTGTTATGCTTACTAGTAATTTGTACTTTATAAAGTACGCGGGGCCTTACGAGGGTAGACCATTCACGATTAGCGATGTAAAAATGGAATTAAATTTTATTTATGTGATTTATTGTAAAAGTATTCATACATACAGGTATATTTGGTTATAATTATGAATGAAGTCATTGACACTCCATCCCGTTAACGTAACAAAAGATAAACACTTTCGCTCGGGTAATTAAAGTTAACCGACTGACGTCTAACCGGCGATTACCATAATTAGTTACTAACATTAATGCAGGATGATCACCGTACAAGTAACTTTGTTTAAGAGTATTTGTTTTACTTTGTATTTATTGAAATCGCTATCGTTATCACTACATAGTATTAAAGAAAACCGCTTCCCGCTGTCTGTCCGTACGTATGTCTAGATCTTTAAAACTGCGCAACGGATTTTGATGAGGTTTTTGTAATAGATAGACTTAATCAAGAGAAAGGTACATACATCACGCCTGTATAGGTACCCAAATGGGTAGCACATTACTATTTAGACTTTATGTTAGCAGGTATAATAGTGACAGCTTGTCGCTTAAAACCATGACTTATTTCTTAAGTTGCTTCTTACGATATCCACGGAAGAAATGGAGAGGTTTTATGCTAAACCCGACACCACACGGAAAGTTTATATAATTAGTTTATATTATTATTATTATGTATAGTATAATAGGTTATCAATTATCACGTTTGACTATCTAGTTACCCTCAAATTGCTAAACGTGGCACTGGATTTTTGAATTCATGGGCTCTGCCTACCCCTCTTGGGAATACTGGCGTGAGAATATGTAGGTATGTATGTATGTATGTATAATAAGTACACGCATAACAGCATAGCAGGGAATTTAGCAGGGAAACAATAATAATTTGAGGGGTTTCTAATGTGATGTCGTAGTTCTGTAAATATTTAAAATTTAAATACATAAACAAATCAGACTTGCTCTTGTTTGCTTCGTGCGAAGCTGAAGATGCTAGTAAAAAAAATTTGTATCAGTCCGACTAATATGGAACTTGCTTTGTTATTACCATCAATCACCTCATTAAGTACTACTTAATTAACATTTGATTAGGTTCCAAGTTCACTGACCTTCCCGAACAAAGCAAGGCACAGATAAAGCTAGACTTTAGCCTATTGTCTAGCTCCGGGCTTATCTTGATACCCGGAGGCATCTCTGTCCAGCGAACGTCACGCTTTCGTGCTACGCACTAACTATAGTGTGTAACTAAAATACGACTGAAAGGTCTAGAAACTCGGAGGAAATGAGAGACCATGTTGTGTCGAATTTGCTTGTCACTGTCTCGAGGGAACATACGTACAGTATACAGTATTCCCAAATGGGGTAGGCAGAGAACACGAAACGTGACGTAGACATAAGGAAGATTATGACTATTTCACGCTTCGGAGCCACTACTAGCATAATTTTAGGTTTGAAAACAGATGGAAGTGGCAGTATAACAGTGACAGGTTGCTAGCCTCTCGCCTAAAGCATACCTCAACCTGCCTTAGTCGCCTCTTACGATATCCACGGAAGAAATGGAAAAGTGTTAGTCTATCCCGACACCACACAGGAATGAAGGCACTATAATAAATTAATGTAAAAAAAAATCATGTTTCGAATTTTTGCTATTTAAAATTTAATTATGTACCGATCGACAAACTCAAGCGTAATGAAATTATCAAATGTGTACGACTATTTCACGTTCCGTGACCACATATTGCATTTTTTTAGGTTTCAAGTGTGCATGTATAATAGTGATAGGTTCTTGGACAATCGCCTAAAATATACATTAAGTTATTTCCTTACTCGCATCTTACGACATCCACGGAAGAAATGAAGAGCTGTTATTTTAAACCCGATTCTACCCGGGATAACCAAAATTGATTGAATAGGTGTAAGCACATAATACAGCAATAGTAAATTAAAAAAAAAGATAAGAAAAAGCACTAGGTATTAGCATCCAAAAAACATTTTTTAACAATTGCACCTGTTAAAAAAATATGTTTATTAATTATTTCAATAATTTACGTACAATGTGTAGTCCTATAAAAGGAGTAAAACTTCTCAATCTTCAATTTTTGGCACCTTAAAAACCCAATAGACCACCTAAACGCAACCCTGCAACGGCTGCAACACTATTAAGCGTGTATAATTTTAATAAGGTCTTCATAATTAATGGTGGATACGGAGCCTGTGTAATCTATCTCCAATTAGCTCGAATAATTGGGTTCAAAACGCACCGCTAACGGGTATCGGAGCAAGGCAAAGGTAATTGTTTTCTGTCAGAGGCTGGGGCTGCGTACTGCGATAGAATTGGCCAGGTTTGAGGACCGGCTGCCGTACAAACTGCGTGTTTTTAACACGTTGAATGCCAGCTTAAAAACGATGACTATTCTGATGGGTCGCGGTTGAGACAGTGTGATTTCCAGCATACGGGGTCCAGGGGGCCGCGTCGGACAACGGTGTCTGTCCCTCGTCACTTCCGACGTTTCCATACGGGCGACGGTTTTAGGAGACTGGCTAGCAACCAGTCACTATGATACCTCTTTCTAAAAAGTTTCTAAAGGTAGTTACGAAACGTGGAATACTGATGGTTGTGTCTATGTCACGTTTTGTATGATATGCCTACCTCGTTTACATACATCACGATTGTATTCCCAAACAGATAATATCATGACCATTTCACGTTGCGTGACCACTTTCAGGAAAATTTTTAGGTTTTAAGTCAGATAACGTGTGAAATTGTGACAGCCTGTCACTTATAGTAACCTATAACACACCTCAACTTTTAATGACATTCACGGAAGAAATGATGAAGTGTAATTATAACCCGACACCACGCATAGAATACGATGTATAGTGACCAGAAATAAACTTGCCAAATTGTGATGTGACAGGTTAAACCACCACAACTTAAAATCTGCAAAGTTCATTGCCGACCACCAGAAGTCACTGGACTATACGATGAAAACTAAGCAAATATTTGTATGCGACAGCGCCCGCGCACCGAAGCCATAACTCACTCCAGATTCACATTTTCACCGCAGCAAAATTAATTAAAGAGCAACCACTATAACTATATTTCATCCACATTCTTCCACGGTCGGCCGCCCGTGCGGTCGTGTGCATCTTCGCTTTTTACGCTATCTCATATGATAATTTGCAATTTATAATTGTTACGCTACATCTCAGCAGTTAACTCCGGTTACTGTTAGGAGGGTAGGTCACAACGCAATGGGAGCGTGCGGAGCGATGACCGCTCTTTTCAGAGATCCGCGTTTGAGAGGGAAATCTGACCAATTGAGATATTTTCTTTTGCTCTGGGGCAAGGCTGGCCAAACCCAGGCCCGCGGGCCAAAAAGTGGCCCGCCAAGGCATTTGAGTTGGCCCGCTCAGCGTCTCCGGCCGGTAAGCTGGTGACGCGTGGTGGCACTTTTCACCTGATTGCTCGTCATGAAAAATCCTTGTGGCCCACCATTGCCACAGTCTTACAAAATTTTATTCGCCTGGAAAATCTACTGGCCAGCTTTGTTTTGGAGAGTGCTGTTGTACTTTGTTTTGCGTTTGAGGGTAGTCGTGCGCCGGTATATTAGTTCGGCAAGAGCAGTGAAGAGAGTGGTGGCAGAAAGTGCGGATTTGGGGAAGATAAAGGGCTAACGATTTGGACGTGTTCGGGAGGAATGGAGAACATGGGGGAAGGCCTTTGCTAAGCAGTGGGATACCGACCCAGGCTATATAGATAGGTAGATAAATAGATAGAAGGGCTACGGACTAGCCCGTAACATGTCGAGCTAATTTATAAAATAAAGATCACCTATAGCTAAAATTTTGTAATAGCTCGAGCCCTAATAAAAATATGAATTAATTTTGTCTAGGTTTTTTTTAATCCAATTTGCATCATATCGCATCTACCAGGGGGAATGCTCTGTCTCACAGTCATAAGTCATGTAATCTCTTTTCATCCTCACTTGATAGTGATTACAGAGAAGCGTCGTTTGCAAAAGGATTGATACTGTAATTAAGATAGAAAGAGGAATGCTGCGTTGGTTTGGGAACGCGGAGAAAATTAATTAAATAAGAATGGGTGGGCAAATTTTTAATCAATCCTCCGTGGATGCCGTAAGAAGCGATTAACGTAACAGGGTATTTTTAGTATTTGTCACATTTTCATTTTACCTGATTTCAGAACATAGGCGTGATTGTATGTATGTAGGTATGTGCTTGTACTTGACGTGTTTCAGCAAAAAATAAGTGAACAATTTGATAGTTTTGAATTAAGTAATCATGATCTTACGTTACAAGTCGAGATGTAAAGAACCCTCGGTAAACAGGCAGAACTAGCACTTGGCTTATGTATCAGCGACAGCCAGTAACCAGTAATACTGATCCATCAATCTTTGGGTGCAAAAAGTATTGAATGCAGTCGGATCTACATGATTGCTATTGCCGTAGATCGATCGTATTACGATCAGAAACTCTTAATAATATAATAGTCTGATAATATTCTATTTAAAGTCTAATAAGATATGTTGATTTCAACTTTCTTGTAGTATAATTTTCGGGACAATATTTACTCGAGTGGAAGATAATGTTTGAAAAAAAAAACACTTAATTACTCAATTTGAGTAAAACTGGGGCCACCAATTAAGTAATTGTGTACAAGTTTGATAAAAAAAAACATATTCTATGGGATTCGTTACAGTCATTATGATAATTTTATACCGGTTGCGAAGCTGCATTTTAGAGATCCCTAAACTTTTACATACGTAAATCGTGGCTAATTGAATTTTGCCTTAGAACTATGCGTTTGTTTAACTGTTTTCAAAAATATCTTGCGTTGGTTACAATGTTATGAAAAAAAATAGGGCCGATTCAACCCAATTAGAATACAATTTAGTCTCGGAATAGGTCACCCTTTTACTCTCGAGTAAATCCATTATTCATGCGAAAAAAGATTGACTAAAACTAAATTTTATTTTCGTTTGCTTAAATCGGTCCTAAGAAATTGTAACGTTGAAATTGTTGAGTTCAAGTAGGAGTAAATTAAATTTAGAATTATTTAAAATTTATACGAATTAGGACATAATTATGTGTTTTAGAGAAATCAACTTAATATCAACAAACAATGTTTCCACAAAGTTACCAAAATACCCCCGATGGTGTCCATTAAAATATATAATATAATGATTGGTAGGCAGATTGGTAGATCCTAGAAATCCCGTGCATGTCAGAATTATAGACAGACACACCAGTATCGTAAAGGCACGTAATTAAAGCCGTGTCACAATGCGAGTGTCGCGATGCATCGGCTACCGGCGCGCGCAGTTCATATTTTATCCGGGCGGTCTTCATTGCGATCGCGGGCGGGGACACAGCTTTATCGATATTTCCATATTTTATGTTCATACAATCACGTATGTTCCTGAATGGGGTAGGCAAAGAACACACAACTTGACAGACAAAACCATGATGATGACTATTTCACGCTTTACAGCCACTTCTAGCATAATTTTAGGTTTGAAAAGAGGTTGAAGAAGTAGTATAATACGATAAAATTAAATGACGCTCTGTTATTTCTGCCTACAATAGGGCGTGATGTTTACGACAGTCATGAACAGGGATTGTTGAGCCAATGGCCACTGTTCGCAATTTAGACGTGTAATCAATGACAGATGTGACCGACTAGATGTTAGATATTGGATTAGTATTACACGACCAAGATACAAACAATAGGTAAGTGGCTCAACAATCCCGGTTCGCGATGGTACCTACATAAATCTTAACAAAACCGATTATTGATTGGTTTTGTTAAGCTAAAATTAAGCATAGAGCTGAAATTTAGGGTTGCAAAAGTGATTAAATTTATGATTACACCTAAACGAAAGTATTTAATATCGATATCGATAAACCACAAACATTTGCCCGCACTAAAACAAGTGAAAGAGGCGTGCACTGGTTGCTCTCATTAATCTTTCATTTCTACGTTATATTATTAGAGGAACAGGTTTGCACGGATGCTGGGGGGTTGGGATCGGGGGAGGGGTGGGGGGATGAACCCGCGTGAACCCTCGGCCCTCGGTAGCACCTGCCATGTCCGGTCCGGACCTTGTTACGATATTTCTTGGCTTCAGGTCAAGACTATAAAATGAAGTGGCTACAACACTATGTCACCAAGTTTTAAGAGCAGCTAAGTACTTAGAACAAACGTTATTTGAAACTTCAACTAATCGCAAATGAAATTTTAAATGCATACTTACTTGTACTATAAATTTTTGATGGAAAATGTACCTAGGTCATTTTGTAAGAGCACAAAACTTTGGTTTGTTTACAACAACCTGCTTTTTGTTATAGTTTGTCTTCTACCTTTAAAGAATTTTCTTCTTTCTGCAGATTTTTTTGAAACTGTACACTATTGAGAATATATGGTCTAAAGTACTTATAGTTTCCAAATATAATAATAAAAATACTCCGTGAAAAAATTTTTGCCCAAACATAAGTAAGGTAAACGTCCCTGTGCTCGACACTGGCCCAAAACGCGGCACTTGAACCTTACGTCATAGCAACAATAGGAACAACAATAGCAATAGGTGACAGAAGGGTGTCGTCTATTGATTTACCTTACCTAATAAATCTTTGTAAAGTAAAGTCTATGCTTTACATCTCCCTTTTTATGTTCAATAGACAATCGGGTGAAAATTCGAGAGTTCGAGCCGCCGTCAGCATTCTAAATACCTTTTCTTCCAGACCTTTGTAAGAAATTGACAGAATGAATAAATACATACTCATGCATACACTCAACACGCACTTATATGACGAACTTAATCTATCAATTCGCGTGGTGTCAGGTTTAAAATAACACCTCTAGGTAAATTACTTTTTTGGATGTCGTAAGAGGCGACTAAGGAAATAAGTAAAGGTATATTTTAGGCAAAAGGTTAGCAACCGGTCACTATAGCACACTCAGGGAAATTGGTTGTTTAGCAGGTTGAGATACTTCTAAAATTGGCCTTATTACTATTTCCAGCCAGTTGCATGACATAAATACTCAATATTGAACTTCATGGTGAGGTTGGTCCTATAATGCAAACAAATTATGAAGGCGGTCAACCTGTTAAACATTCAGATTCCCTGACTGTACCTTTTAACTTAAACACTAAAAAATATGCTAGAAGTGGCCGTGAATCGCAAAATAGTCAATAATTTGTCTGTGGCAGGTAGGTGCAAACGCCCGAATGTTCACCCAATGCCATGAAAAGTATGTTAGCCAAGTTATTTATCTAAACAAATCTTTCTGATTTAATATGAAATAACTTGTCGCTGACACAGCGTTCACAGCCTTAACGGGTGCCGGCGTAAAATATATAGCCTTGTATAAAAAACCAAATGGGTCGTAGCCTAGCCCCCGTACAAGGTAGGACAACGTTTCTTGCACTTTCATACACTTTTTGCTGAGACTTGAGGGTCTAGTAAATTGATGGCAAATTCAGTTGAAGTCAGTTGATTCTCCTTTAATCCTTTTTTCGCCAAAATAGGAAGTAGATTCTTCTTTAGTTCACACTTATGCCCTTTTTGTATAGCTGCAGTGTTTATGTCTTCATTGCTGAGGGAAAATTTGCTGATGTGTGATAGACCGGGAAAGTGTTGGCACACGCGTTTTTTTAGTATCGCGGGTCTTTTTTGTTTGAGAAACAAGGGAGGGTACTTTAAATGGATTAAAACTTATTGGTGATTATGGGGTTACTTATGATAATGCATTGAGGATAGAACCTATAGAGTACTAATGTCATCTTGGTTGTTCGGAAATTATTCCGCAAAACAATTGAAGTGATCGC
>BHDV01012766.1:47363-75324 GCA_005406045.1 Adoxophyes honmai
GTTATGATTTTTCAAACTTTCAAAACGCAATATCTCAAAACTGCATTTTTTGAGTTAATACGGTGTTAAATGTCATGTGCGCAATGTATTGTGTGTATTCGATATCAAAAAGTGTACAGAAGAACATAGTGCATAGAGTAAGGTAAACGTCCCTTTGCTCGACACTGACCTAAATACATGGCACTTGCAACCTTATGTCATAGTAAAATACGTGACAGATGGCTGTCGTCTACTGGGAGTTGAGGCGTCGAGCATTGGTACATTTACCTTACATAGAGTACCTACAAAAGGTTTTGCAATACGTTCTCATTCCTACACTACTCGGTACGCATATCGCATTGTCCCCCAGGAAGTCTGCACTTTCTTAAAACACAGGCCTTTAAAGCAATTACGCGCGCAATTTGCGTAAGTGCATATATCACGGGGACGCGGAAAAAATGCGTTCTCCATTTGGCCATTGTAATAACAATAACCAAACCGCAATAACGGCTGTAATTGCTTATAAAATTTTACATACATACCTACATACAATCAGGACTGGTACCAAATGGGGTAGGCAGAGCACACGAAATGCTATTTTGCGTTTCGTGGCCACTCTTTTTTAGGTTTTGATTTGGTAAGTATAGCCTGCTGCCTAAAATATACCTCGACCTATTTATTTCCTTAGTCAGCTCTTACGACATCCTCAGAAGAAATGGAGAGGTGGTAGTCTTAACCTGACATCACACGGAAAAAAATGTTCCTGTCAAAAACTGCGTCATGTGAAATGTTGCGAGACGAGACTGAACTGATTCACACAATCAAAAAGAAATTAAAATTTGATGGTTTTAAGTGTCTGTATCTATAAATGTAGACCCAGTGCTAATTCTTTATGAGATTCCGACACCGCTAACTCTGCATTGGAATAATTTGGCAACACTATATTGTAACGCTAGATTACGCATGTAACATGCGTTAGATTATCAGTGTTACCATTATTATTAACCGCAAATCGTGCGTGGTTAGACTATTACTTAATTACTTAGAGTCCATTCTGTCCTAATTCTGAGCAACAGACTCCACCGTTTCCGCCTTCTTGTAATCAGCGGCCAATCCCTTAAAAATGAGTTCAGATAATCTTTAGCAGTCTAAAATTCAATAAAGATGAGAATATAGCACCAATGCTTTATGTATAAGCCCTTTTTATCGGTATTCATATGGGTATGTTTTAAAAAATCTGACCCCTCTCCCTTTCCCCTGAATTCCCCTGGACTCTATAAGCCATAACTTCGGATAGAGTGTGTGCCTTTTGATACTTTCGTAATATAGATATCAACTAACAGACACTACTCTTTGTTTGGGAGAAGTAGTATTGAAGTAATTTCAACTATGAAAACTACAACATGCTCTTTGAAACCACATCGCTATCAAATCAACCCATCGAACAAACCGTTATCCGTTATCTCTGAATCCAAACATCAATTCAAAGTTCACAAGGACTTGTATTTTATTGCCTCGCTTCACCCTCTAATCCAGTCGATCCCGACACAGACCGATATCCACTATCGTTAACAATGTCCGCGCCGTATTTACGACTGTGTCGGCTGCATTGGACAACGCACGTGAGAACAAGCTCCTCTGATTTTCTCAAGACAAGTGATTATTGTTTGTTTGCGAATGTGCGTTCGTTTGGACAAACATGGCGTGTAAGCGAGAGGTGTTTGTTTTTGCGTAAACTTTGACACTACATTATTGTGGTATGTCCCGGATGTGGTCGGTTTTTGAGATTAGCGTACTGATTTTTTTCTTTAGTTTTTCTTTTGTTGTGAGTTGGTATCTTGTTTTTTTTAGGATCCGTGGATTTTGAAGATATGACTTCGGAAATAGCTTAAGGTATGGTTTAGTTGTTAGGCTACCAACCTGTCACTATTGAAAATTCGAGTACTTACCTCTATCGTAAACGTTTCAACCTAAAACTATGCCAAAACTGGTGATTTTACGTGAGACAGTCATGGTCTTGATTTTGACTACATAGCGTTTTGCTACCGATCCCGTTTAGGAATAGGTACTGGCTTAATGTGTGCATGTAATTGTTCTTTAGTAACAGATATGTGCATTCTCATTTATTACGAATTGAATAATAAAATACCAAAAACAAAATAACAACTAACTAAAATAATAACTAACTAACTAACTAACTAAAATAATAAACTAGACTATATTTAAATATTTAAAAAAGGGCACCCCCGAGGCATGGTCCCAAAGACGCTGGCAGGGTTTCCTCGCTGTATCGCAATGCTGATGCGTTGAGCGAGGAAGCTGCCAGCTCTTCGGTCTCCAGTAGTGTCTACCAGTCGCTTGGAGATCTCTTTTACAAGGTTACTAAGGGTCAATTCCCACCAAAAGAGCAGCGCGGCGCGGCGCAGCGCGGCGCAGCGGAGCGACCTGCTCCGTGGAGAATGCGCGCGGATTCCCGCGACTGCTCGAGATGTCGCTGGAATGCGCGGGACATCGCTGGAATTTACATAATTATTGACATATTGTCATATGTATTGACAGCGGCCGTCGCGACTGCTCGAGCATCCTCGGGCATTCCAGCGAAGGCTCGCGCGGTCGCGCGGCTTCGTTTGTGGAATGCGTTGTTATTACCATGGATACGCGGGCATGCGCCCGCATCGTTAGAGTTTCTCATGCGATAATAAGTCTTATTGTAATGAAAATAAAGTTGAAATTCTCATTCCACGGAGCGGGTCGCTGCGCTTCGCCGCGCTGCGCTGCTCTTTTGGTGGGAATTGACCCTAATTGTAATACCAAACTGTGAATTTGTTGTCTAGTCAAACTTATGTAGCATTGTTCTTTTGAAATAGAAAATATATTTTAGTTACGAGTACCTATCATCAGCATAACACAGGCTACTCAACCTACTAATTTTGCAGACGTACGCAGAAATCACAACAATAATGCGAAGTAGGTACGTTACCTTTGTAACTGCAGGCCTTATTACTCCTTCCGTCGTGGTTTATGGTAGGCGCGCGCGCATTCTCCCATGACGCCATCTTGGTTTTGGGCGGGAAAATAATACGCTACGATGTCATTACGGACTCATTCGTGTTTTTATTAGTCGGGTAAACGTGGCTGTTTTGTTTTCAATTACGGAATCGCTGCGATGGTTATCTTCATACGGGACAGGTTGTTCTCGCAGTGATAACATCTGTTCTGAAGTTGATGACAATTTTGTAAATGGTTCTATGTAATATACTCTGTATTGAAGGCCTTGGAGTTAAGGGTAAACGAAAGAAAATATAAAGAACGGATTTAAACTCTCACAGTTTTTACATACATATTTTCCTCTCCATTTCCGTGGATGTCATAAGAGGCGACTGTGGAAATAGGTTCAGGTATATTTGAGGCGACAGGCTAGCAATGTGTCACTATTGTATTCTTAACTTAACTTAGAAAGATTCTACAAGTGCCTGCATAACATGGATTAGCCATGGTTTCGATTATGTAGCGTTTCCCCATTTGGGAATACAAGTGTGATTTATTTATGTATGTGTAGTAAAATATTCCTTGTATTAAAAACAATTTCTCAATGAAAACTCCTTGAAGGTTCGACCATAAAATTTTCCGGATGGCCGTACAGGAGACCGAGTCCGGCGCGCCACGCCCCGCGTATCTCACGCTTCCGCTGTTTATGCGCTGCGCGACTTAAGCGCTGCGCGGGCGCATTGTATGATACTTTTACTGATATAGTATACTTACCTACATACATACATACAGATACGATGTGGATTTGACGACGTATGGGGCTGGGAACAATTTAAGAAATTTTCTGCAAAAATGAAAGAATGCAGTGGTTTAGCAATCTATTAGAGAAACAGCTTCTTGCACGACAGGGCACGACTAGAAATGTGTGCGAGATAGATTATACCAGTATACCTGTCACTGTCTAACTAGTGACGTCAGAAAATTACAGGTTGCTAGTTTATCCCGCGCAAAATGGCTTGCGCGTGTTGCTGTGCTAAGCCTACAATACAGAAACTTTAACAAATTGTCGGAAATGACAGCAAAAATCTGCAGCGCTTCGTACAAAATGTGGCCAGTCATCTATTTTAAACCTTATATTGCATTAAAAATGGCTACGATACGGTAAATGACTGTATCCATTTTATTTCACTACGTTTCTGTGTTCTGCCTACCTTGAAAATTCAGACGTGTTGTTTAACCCTTTCATTAGCTCCTGATACTTCACAGAATTTCGAAGTCAACTGGCGTCAGGTCAGAGGTAAGTCGTCGGCAACTCTCAAGTTAATAGCGTTAAACAGCTGATGTTCTACTATCTTTGATCAGCGTGACGTGACGTATCGTACAGTGGCCACAGAGCCGGCAGCAGTAAAACGCCGCTATCGGACTACTTACTGTAGTTGGTTCGGCACGCGACCCGTGACGGATGTCGTTCGTACATCTAAATTACAGGCTCCATGTCGTCATGGTGACTGAGTGACGTACGCCTCCTGCGCGTACTCCTTCTACAGTAGTACGGTCAGGGACTTTAATTCATGAGCCACTATAGAACCTTTTCAAAGAAAAAATCATTACGATTTCCCTTGATAATTAACGGGATGTCATTATGACGTTTACTGTGAATTGGTTCCATGGTGGCTCATGAATTAAAGTCCTTGACGATATACCTAGTGGTCGACAATGAACTTGGCCATTTTTTTGTGATGGGGGTAATGCGCATCGCTTTTATGTGGAAAGAGCGATGTTCGAACTTACTCTTACCACAAAAAACTGGCCAACTGTATTGCCGAGCACTGTACCAGCTTTTAGATTAGAAAGCAGTCTTCGCGCGACTGCTTAATTTTGGTGCCTCTTATTCGGCGATCACTGCTGCAGATGGCGTCCAACTTATAATTTGATTCACTAGCTTCTACTTTAAACACAACTACCGTGAAACTCACTCGATATACTTAAAGGAAATGCCCGTTAGTACAGAGATTGACATACAGACAAGTTACATTCTCAAAATCATGGGCAGAGAAAAGCGTAATCAAATAAACACCGTATCCGGATGATTTGTTACAACGATTTGTAAACCGCACAAATTACTCTCTATTAAATTATATTTAAGTACCACAGTTTTCACTTTATACGGCGAGAAAACACATCTATCACTTTCGGTATTTTAATTCGGAGCGCTTTTGGTAATGGGACCACCGCGGTGGAGATAATGTTATGACCAAAATGATACGGATAAAATGCCTTTGCTTCTCCGCAAAATAATTCATCTAGCTGTAAGAAAATAGCCGCAGCCGCGCTGATCTAATTAGATCAAACGGACTCATTTTCCCACAGCTGTAAGAAATCAAAACAATCACACTTTTTTGCGTCGAAATATTACGTTTCTTTAAGTATACTTCTAGGCAAAATACATACATTACATACTTACATATCCTCACGCCTGTATTCCCAAGAGGGGTTTAGCAATTTCAGGGTAACCAGATGGTTAAACGTGATATAGCAGTGACAGGTTGCTAGCCCATCGCCCACAATACACTAACCCTTTCCCAGAGTCGACTCTTACGACACCCACGGGAAGAAAGGGGGAGGTGCTATTCTAACCCTGCACCACTACGCAATATCACTGTAGATTTTTCTTGCAAGATGAAACGTTTACAGTTTTTAAACGGAATTTGATTTATACGGTCATAATATCAAAAGATCTTAAACTTAGTATTAATATTATGACTCCTTAAGTATAATATATGTTGCGTGATTTTGCTAGCAAGTTTTTTTTTTCATATCAAATCCACACATGATCCGTGTGGTGTAGGGTTTAAAATAATAGCGTTTCTTGTGTTTTGCTTTCGTGGGCATACAGGTGTGATGGTGTGTGATAAATGATGATGAAAGCCACACATCGTCGTATCCTACGAAAAGGGGCGTAACTACAAAAAGTTGATTTTACAGGAGACACTTTAAACTGTTTAAAAAAATCAGCGTAAAACCTAGTAATCTAAAATTAAAAAGTAAGAATACTTGACACCCTACAATTTTTATGGTTAAATATATTTTTGTTTTTTATGTAATTTATGTAAATTATGTCAGTTAATTCTTTTTACCACGATTGTTTAAAAAAAAACTTTTTTTTTTCACGGCGAAAAAAGGCGTAAAGTAGTTTATGCCTTAAAAAATGGTGTCGTAATCACGTTATCTCCATGGAAAAGGGGCGTAAAGGTCATAACGACACCGTCCTCGGCCCGTACATGCGCAAACGCTCCGCGTGTAAAAGGGCGTAATGGCGAACGCGGCCGGCGGTTTCCCCTCCCGCAGACTCTCCGCGCTTCATTTCTCCGCGAAAACAGCTTCTTACGGCTTTAGTGGCTTTATTCGACGGAAGAAATAGTGCTATTGCAATTGTGGCTCATTTGAAAAACTTGAATAACTTTTCGAAATGAAATGACTTTGTTTTATTTTTAAGACTAGTAGATGTGGAAAAAAATACAGAATTCAATTATCAAAGAAGAGGAAAAAGGCATTAATGGTAATTACGCCCCTATTCGTAGGATACGACGACATACGCTATCGTAGAAATTTTATGTTAAGAGTATCAACTCAAAGTATGGCCACGACCAATAGTACAGCGTCAAGCATTGGGATGTTTACCTAAAGTAAAAACATATGTATTTATGTATGTATGTAGCGACAGGGGCTGCAAGCGAGGCTGCCCCTAAGACAGCGCGCAGTTCATTGAAGCGAATACGGAAGTATTGCGCGGCCATAGATCACACATTAAGTAGATATGGCATGTCTGTGCAGCGTTCCGAATTGAAGTTCCGTAAGCCAGATTAGCATAGCAAGGCGTGAGTAGAAACACACAAGAAGTAGAATATACCTGTCACTGTCAAATTAGAGACGTCAGAAAAAGATGGGTAGACTATCCCGCGACTAGAGCCTGTTGCCGTGCTAAGCATACAGTTCTTAAAATCTAATTTCGCAGATTTTACGTAGTGGGGAAAGTTGGTGTATCGCATTTTCCATTACCCCACTTACCCCTTACTAATTACTCCACCATTTACCCCGTTTTCTCCCCACTACTCCAAAATTTTGCCAAGTTAAAGGACTGTACACCTATTTACACTTAGCGACGCTTTGGTATTGAGACTATAACGTCAGCTACGTCAACTATGCCTGGAAATAAAAGTTAATAAAGGGCATATTTCGTATCACCTGCATTATCATAATCTTTATTAATCAATCAATCAATTTACTCAGTTTATGATTAAAAATTAAACTGCACGGATATTATACTATAAAAAATGAAATCCTTGAATTTCGCCTACCTGGGGTAGCGGTCCCAGTATGTAATTATCACCAGTTACTTCAACTTTAATTTAATTTTCATTTACTGCAGTTGACGTAATACCGCTTCCACAACTTAGTAATACATCTCTCGCGGCAGAGCGCGAAAAATAGCCGCGTACGCGCACCACTAGTTCTAATTTCAAATTCAAATCGGCTTCGCTATCAGCGGTTAATTTTGCTCCGTAAATGGATAGAGAGGTTGTGCGTTTACTATCGCAGTTGTTTTATGTTGTTCAGATAACCGTTGTTTATCGTTGCGAGATAATTATCAAGGCTTAAGTTCTGTTAAGTTAGTTTGTTTTACTTCGCTGTTGTTCTAAGACTTTGAGCTGACTGGGCGGATGCGAAAGAATTAAACTCTTTTGAGACGTAAGTAGGTAAAACTGTCGTTATTCGCATGATTTGTTCGAGGTCTGTTATTTTTTTTTAGAATATTTTACGGTTAAAAGCAGATGGAAGAGGTATACCTAATAAAGACAGTTTGCTAGCCTGTCGTCTAAACCATACCTACCTAAACCTTTTTCGAATTAATTAAATTAAATAGAGAGGTATGCTTTCTAGACTTAAAATAATTATAAACTTTACTTTTAATAGATTATGTACATACATGCATACAATTACGCCTGTATTCCCAAACGGGGTAGGCACCGCACACAAATCGCTATATAGACAAAACATTGATTATTACGTTTTAAGCCACTTCTAGCATAATATTCGGGGATAAGTTCGCCTTTGTCCATAAAACTGTTATCCTGTATTTTGTTTTATATATTTGTTTTATGTACAATAAAGAGTCACAATACAAAACAATATTTTTAGGTTTTGAGGTGGGAGGTACAATAGTGACAGGTTGCTAGCCTGTCACCTAAAGTAGGTATACCTAAATCTACGTCCTTAGTCGCCTCTTACGACATGCATGGAAAAAATGGCGAGGTGTTATTTAAACCGACACCACACGGTATGTTATTTTGATCGTTTTGTATTTTGGCATTACACCTCGAAAAGTCAGAGTCCACATTCAGAATTAGTAGGGATCCATCATCATCACACTAACATCATAAACATCATAATGATAAAGAGCTTCGCGGTAGCATTGTCCGGCGCGGCCATCAGGCTAATGGCGGCGGTGATAAATATTCATCGGCGCAAAAACAGCGCACGCGCCAACGCCCAGCGCTGCGCTTTCTTCTCCCGGAGCTACGAATGCGGAGTATACGGCACTTGGCACGATTTAGGCGCAGCGCAGACGTCAGAGTTTTGTGCGATCGAGTCTGCGCAGCCATAAATTGTCTGAATGGCGCGGTGACAGTTTCCACGAAACTCTGAATGGAAATTCCTGGAAGCTGTCACCGCGCCATTCAGACAATTTATGGCTCCACAGACTCGATCGGACAAAACACTGTTGTCTGCGCAGCGCCTTAAGAGGGAGACTGTGTGTTTTTCGAGGTTAAAGCGGTGCGCGAATTTTCTCTCTCTCTCTTTCCTTCCCTCTCTCCGTCCTCTCCTTCATAAATTTATGGAAAAACTAGAGTCAACCCACAATAACTCTGCAATGAGTTGACAACAGTAAAAATCAAAAGTTTGTTTATGGCAATACTGATTTATAGTCAAACGACACGTTTTGATCTATGATTTAATTTATTTCCAGCCCTAATTAATTCCATCTATGTTTTCCATGTATTTAAATATGTATTTCTTTATTTAAGTATGTTTATCGTTGTCTAGTACCCATAGTACAAGCCTAGAGCTTAGTTTGGGACTAGATCAATTTGTGTGAGATTGTCCACGGGTATTTATTTATTTATTCTATCAAGTATCAAGAATTTACGCCAATATGTCGTTTCCGAGTGACATGAAAAAAATGTTGCCACAGGGCGATTTTTTGGGGTTGCCATTAAATATCTTATGCAGAGTTATCGTGGGTCGATTCTAGCCGTTTCCCTGGATTCCGCCTGCGTGGACTTTGCTTGCCGCTATGCTGCAGGATTTGCAGTAATTTGAATTTTTAGGGATAAATAGAATATGTGTTAATCCGGGGTGTACATACGTACCTACACATATCCCGCTCGTATTCCCAAGCGGGGTAGGTAGAGCACACGAAACGCTACTTAGACAAAACCACAGCTATTTCACGTTTCGTGACATGAGTCGTAAAATGCTTACTTTTCGTTTCGTCGTTTTTGTTTGTTTTCAATTTGGACATTCTCAATTCACTCTATCTACAAAGGAATTGCTCAAAAACACTACGGTTAATTGATTAGGTATTTTTGTATGAGAAATAGACAAAGTAAACGGCAAAATTTAACCGGTTGTCATCCATACGTGGTTGAGTCTACCGCGTATCTCATTCTCATATATGTAGAACTAGCTTTTTATAAAGCGAACATTCTCTCGGGAACATCATTTTTTTCCGGGATAAAATGTACCTACCCTATTATTTAATCCGGACTTCTATCTTTACGTCTGCAAAATTTCAAAGCAATCGGTTCAGTAGTTACGGCGTGAAAGCGGAACAAACAAACAAATAAACAAACTAACAAACAAACAAACTCACTTTACAATTTATAATATTAGTAAGGATAAGGATTAGTAAGGATGTCGAAAAAAAGTCGCCAACTGCCACCTCCCAGTATTCGCAGCTCCATCATCTAGCCGCAGATCGCGGAATGCTCTGCTTCGCCTCGGGTCAGCGCGAGAAAAACTTACGAGCCGCCGCTCCCGCGCTGTTTATTGGGCCGCCATGCTACTAGACGTTAGGGATGTAACGCACCGTTACCGTTTTATCGATACTGGAATCGGAGTCGGAATTTTCACATCTTACCGTATGGTGTCGGACTTATAACACCTCTCTGTTTCTTTCGTGGATGTCGTAAGGGGAAACTAAGGACATTGGTTAAGGTATACTTTAGGCGACAGGCTAGCAACCAGTCACTATGCCGCGCTCCCGCACGGGCTGTTTATTGGGCCGACATGCTGCTAAACATTAGAGATGTAGCGCATCTCCGTTACGTTTTATCGATACTGAAATCGGAGTCAGTTTTTTACAAACATACATATTTTCACGCCTGTATTGTCAACAGGGGTAGGCAGAGCACATGAATTCAAAAATCCAGTGCCACGTTTAGCAATTTCAATGGGACAGGTTGCTAACCCATCGCCTACAAAACACTAACCCTTTCCCAGAGCCGACCTCTTACGACAACCACGGGAAGAAAGGAGAAGGTGCTATTCTAATCCGGCACCACAAGAGATTTTTTCCGTTTGGGAATAGGTACAAGCGTAATTGTATGCATGTTTGTTTGTATGTTTTAAGCGAACCTGGCTGGCAACATGCGACCAAAATCTCCGATTTAAAAGTGTCGGAATCGAGATGGATACATGTAATATCGATCGGAAGTTCCGACTTATCGGAATCGGACTCCGAACTCCGAACATCCCTACTAGAGGTGTGCTTAGCTAGGTTGCTAAACTACCGACTATATCCTGGGGCGTTATTCTGTAACGCACTAAACTCAGTCGTGTGGCGTCGAGTTTAGAATAGCACCTCTCTATTTCTTCCGTAGATGTCCTAAGATGCGACTAAGGATCTAGGTATATCCAAACCCGTGTTTGGTATAATTTAGGCGTCAGGCTAGCAACCTGTTACTATTCTATTGTACCTACCTCTTATCTCAAAACTAGCAGTGGCTACGAAACGTGAAATAGTCACGGCTTTGACTATGTGTTCCCTAATTGGGTAGGCAGACCACATGAAATACTACATAGTTAAAATCATTCTACACGCCCCACTTTTGGTGTAATTTTAAGTTTGAATATCGAGAGAGGTATAAAAGAGACAAGTTACTAGCCTATCGCCCAAAGCATACCAATTTCCTTTACTTGCCTCTTATGACATCCACGGAAGAAATGAAGAGGTGTTATTCTAAACCCGACACCACACTGAACACAATAAACACACACAACACTCACACTACCGTCTATTTTGCCTTCTAGCATATATTTTTTACGTTTTAAGGTGGCAGGCAAAATAAGGTTGCTAGCCTGCCGCCTAAAATATACCTTGACCTGTTTCCTTGGTCACCTCTTACAACTTCAACGAGAGGTGCTACCCTAAACCCGACAACACACGGAAACCATTGTACCGGGTATTGTGCGGAACCCTTTGCGCGCGAGTCCGATCCGCACTTGGCCAGTTTTTTGCTATACTTCAAGCTTGATCACTTTGTTATCTGCAAAAAAAAAAACAAAAAACTCGAGGTATTGCATGTCAGCATACGCTACCAAATTCACAGAGCCTCAATTTTAGGCCTTTATTAGTGACATTTGTATTTGCACTGTGTGGTGTCGGGATAGAATAGCACCTTTCCATTCCCTCCGTGGGTGTCGTAAGAGGCGACTAAGGATAGGTTTATGTATGCTTTAGGCAACAGGCTAGCAACCTGTCACTATTATACCATTTTAATCTATTCTTAAATCTATTTTTTTTTGCTAGAAATGGCGGCGTGGCGTTGTTTTGTCTATGTCACGTTTTGTGTGCTCTGCCTACCCCTTTTGGGAACACAGGCGTGATTGTATGTATGTATTTGCACCGTACAGGAAATAAACAGGCTTGGTTATTCATTATCAACCAACCACATTCCAGTGTCCGTTCGGTGCTAAACGAAACAATAGTTCCTTGCATTTAAAACGCAAACGAAACTACTATCAATGAATATTGAACCCGTTCTCGTACAAAAACACCTAATCTATTCAAGTGGCTAGTTGTAGGGGTCGTGACATGAGCGAAAAGGACAAACACATTAATAAAAACCAACGATAAAAAAGGACGGAGCGGCTGCCGATGCTAAGGTTATAAGTCGAGCGATATGTCATAACCTGTTCGAGCGAAACGACAATAGAGTTCGGCGCGCGGGTGGGAGCGGGAGGGCATTGATAATGACGTAGAGGGTTAAAAGTCAAGCAAAGTGTCGTGGCCTGTGCGAGCGGGATGGTAATACCTTTTCGGCGCGAGTAAGTGAAGGACAGATGCCAGGGGGTCAAAAGACGAGCGACGCCAACCCTGACCTCTCCAGACGCGCCATGGGCCGCACTCGGTGTTTTAAACAGAAATAAAATATTTAAAATACGCGTGCGTAATGTAGAGAGGATTGTTCGCGGTTTTCAATGGGATAGTTCTGTCGGAGCGTTAGTTTCCAGCCGTTAAATACATGGTGTATTGTTTCGTTTCCTGTGGAGTTGAGTTATTCCAGCGTTAGACCGCAAGCCTGAAATGGGTTTACATTGAATATACAGAATATTGAAGTGTTTGTTGAATATCCACTCTGCGAGTTCTTGTAGAATAATGTGTTACTTAACTTGTGTTGCTGCACCGGGATTATTGTTGCGTGGTAGACGTTAATCTACTGTATGTTGCTTTGTATCACGATTTCTAGGAAATAAAAGACGACGCAGAATTAAGTTTTAAAAACGTTCTTTTTCAAATATTTTTAAATAAAAAAAAGAAATAAAAAAAAACATGTTTTTATACATACCTGTCATAAATAATAAAAACTAGTTTCTTATTATAAATACGTATAAATAGTAAAAAACATTACTTTATACCCAGTAACATTCTTAAAGCATGCCTCAATAAAAAATACTGTCTGAAAATGATTAAAAAATAAAGGTCCCAGCCGTCCCTGATCCCAGTGCACTAATGAATCGGGACAAGCGGCACAATTAAACAGTTCGCGACAAATGCTCGTCCCATGTTTTTGAACGCGGCCATAGCGCTACGAAAACGCGTAACACATTAAATTAAAAAGTTTATTTCGAATTTAGAACGCGTGTGGCGATTACGAATACGGTTTTTCTTTTAAATAATCTGTGGCCAGTTTGGAAAAGTTTTTCGAAAGTGTTGACTGCTCTGTGATAGTGTTGCCAGTGTGAATAAATAGTGATTTGTGGTAATTTATGTGTAGAAATATGTTTCGACCGGAGTACCATTTTTCTAGCAAACTATTGGAACTATTAACGAGAGGTACGACGATGCGGACTTTGCACTTTTACATTTAATATTTCAGTACTTTATGCACGTTTCAGGCGATTGAAATGATTGAGTAAGACGACATGAAAAAGTAATATTTTAGTAGTGGGGGTAAGTTCGCGCATCGTTTTTACCTAGCAATGCGCAAACTTTACCCCCACCACTTAAAATCTTGCCAAGTTTAGTGCCGACAAGTCAAATAAAAATACTACACCAGCCAGTTTTAAAACGAAGTCCAAGTATTTTTTATACTTGAATAATTATTAAAATAATATAATGAATTATGTTTGGTTGCAGGTAGCAGCCAACGGGAGCTCCCTATCCTCGCCAGTAACGGTAAGTCTTGCTGCGAGCTGTAAACACCACTTTGTTGCCTAGCTACTTTGTCTTTGCCAAACAGGACAAAGTGCTCGTCAAATAAAAGGTTAAAATATCTTTTTACTTAAACAGCTTCAATGGCGGGGTTATTTTCAGCAACGTTCAAATAGGTACTTAATGAGTTTTAGAACGTATTTTCTAAGAATTTATTTTGTACTTGTTGTTCTATGCGAATTTTTAGGGTAGTAATTTCATGAAAATTATCAACTACATCATGTCTAAAATTATAAAACTTTGTTTTTAGGATCTGTGTTGTATTAATTTACCAACCTAACAAAATTAAATGCGTAATGCCATTTTTAAAAGTTTGGACAATATAAAAGTGGCATGAAAAATGTTTATTACATAATATTGTTATATAATGTAAATGGTGTGGTGACTGTGGTTGGAGGACCTCGAGTGTGGTCTGTTCGGCTCGCTACCGTCATTTCATTCGCTAATAAAAGTGGGGTCAAAGGTTCATATTAAATGTATGCCAGTGTGACCCCGCTTACATAGTGCAATATGGTGATGGTGAGCTCAATTTCGGAGTAACTTCTCTTAATACCAAGTTTGTTAGAGTTAAATAAAGCGGATACACTCAGGTCCTTAAATCGAGATTAGCTCGACATGTTTTGGGCCAATTTCTAACACATCAATAGGAGCAACGCGTCACAGCGGCTGCGAATAAATGCACACACTGCTCTTTCCGCGCGACTGCTTAACATATTTTACCAAAAGTATCCCTAGCAAGGTTTTGGTTTGGTAAAGAAGGAAGTGTTTTATTTCACTATGGATCCATCTCCGTGCCGTTTCACAAGATTATCAGATCTTATAATTACTTATCTCTGCTATGACTTGGATTTACTCGATTCGCGACTGAATCTATGAAGGTTCATGACAAGCTACAGTGCTCGGCATTGAACTTGGCCAAAATTGACAGGCGCAACGTGATGCGGGAGGTAAACGTCAAACGAACCAATCGTCGTCAACGCGACCAATCATCATCATGCGAATCAATCGCGACCTATAAGGCTGGTTTCACATCTGTCCGGGAGACCCGTACGGGTTGTCGCTACTGACGCCCGGAGTGGGAGCACAAGTGAGGAACTAGAGCATCGTTTCACAGCGACCCGGATTGGTGGGCACGGGACCCGCATCGCTGTGAAGCGATGCTCTAGTTCGTCATTTATATAATAATCGTCATAATATATTCGCTGTTGAAATATTACCTATCTTAAAGAAAAAATAGTTTCGCAGTGGTCATTATGACGGTGTTAACTTTTTACACCATAAATTCCTACGCAAAAATTAGAACATCAGCTTTTCTTTCTTTTTTTAAATTTCCTCTTTGTCTCTCAACGATTGGCTGTTAGATTTAGGGTTGCCACCCGTACTTTATAATAAAGTATTGTACTCTATTTCAGGTAATTGTACTCTTTACTTCATGAGAACAATAAAGTACGCGAAAATACTTTATTTTGAATGATTAGATTTTTTTGAGATTTGAAAAGTTTAGTCCTAAGTGTATTTTTGTTAAACGAAATTTATCGATTGGTGATGAATCGATGTCGCCACTCGCCAGCGCCACATCAGCATTCACAGAAAGAGTTTTTTTTCTGTGATGAACAGCAAGTGGCGAGACGAAAGAAACAAAGCGTCTCTGAATTTGATAAAAAAATAATTACTTATTTACTTTAACTTACCTAAATATAGACTGTAAAGATGCTGTGCAATGTTTCAGTAGAGATACTTATAAAGTGCAAAAAGTAATAAAAAACATGTTTTTAAACATAAAATTCAAGAAAAATAATTTGTATTTTATCTTGATACTATGTACTTTTTTTTCTTACCTATAATAACCAATGTACTTTAACTGCAGAAAAAAAAGGTGGCAACCCTAGTTAGATTAGATACAAGTTAAGGGGTATGCTTTTATACTTCACCATCTTGTTTTTTTTTAATTTATCGTGTTTACTTACTTACACGTGGCAAAAAACGTTGCGATTTGGCACACGTAAGTACATATTTATGGTCTACATTTTCTTTCGCTCCCTTACACTCCAGCGTTTCGTTGCACGTGCAAAGCCTCTGTTAACAAAAAGAAAGGTGTCGAGCCCTCCGGGTACCTTTCTCGGAGCAATGAAAAGCCACTGATTAAGATGGTGGCCTCGATCTGCTCCAGATTTTGGAAAGTGTAGCGTAACAATAAGCTTGGGCCCTTGTATAGTGATTGTTGAGATGACGGGTCGACATGATGACTGTTGTGGTGTTATTCTTGTAAGTAATTAAGCGCGTCAAGATCCACGGCGAGTTGACCAATTTTCCGTAAAATGACTGCTGAGTTTCACACCTTGATGTCGTGCTTGTTGTTAGGGAATAACACTACCTACTGGTATTTAGATAAGTGTAATATTTATGACGCCAAAAAATAACACAATAGAATTGTAAGACACCTATACCAATACTGAACGAAATTAAAAACGAGTAAGTAAATCGAAACCTGTTAAAAAAGTGTTTGATAACAATTCTACTGTCTTCTTTTTTTCTTTGGAAAACATTGAATTTCCAAGGGAGCATGGTACCACCGTACTCTAAACTTTATTGTACTCTAAATTGTATAGTACATAGAAAACTTGATCCCTTTTTTTTAATGGCTCAACCAAAAATCGAAACGTCAGCGTTGATCGACAAAACATCATGCCCTTAAGAGCATCACACGATAGCTCCTTTCCCATTCATCAACAACAACAAAATTACGTTTTCTCGTTATATTTCGCAAATTACTACTAGCAATAAATCGACCACGGCTCTTTAAATTACAGCGTTCACTGTACAATTTAACAAAAATAAACCGTACCAGCGAAATTTAATTCTACAAAAAAATCTGCTCCGATTTTTGACCTCTGTGGAACTGGATCCAGTGTTACCAGTAATGGTCCACTGGGCTTATACAAAGCGACATGCGGTAAAGGAGTTTTGTCGCTGCAACTTGCTGGCCACAGAGAGATTACTGCAGGAGGTGAAGCTTACTTGTTTTGGCAAAACATAGGCATGACCACATAAAAAAATGCAGTTAAAATGGGGAATATTCGATTTTTTGTAGTCAGTAATAAATAAAATATTTTGTCTTTTTCGAAGTTGATATTGTACATACATACATACATATTCTCACGCCTATATTCCCAAGAGGGGTAGGCAGAGCACATGAATTCAAAAATCCAGTGCCACGTTTAGCAATTTCAGCAGGGTAACCAGATGGTCAAACGTGATATTGCAGTGACAGGTTGCTAGCCCATCGCCCACAAAACACTAACCCCTTTCCCAGAGTCGACTCTTACGACACCCACGATATTGATATTGTAAGTTAAACCAATAGTGTTTGTTTATTAGCCAACAGAAGCAAATGTATACAATATTATGTACTTGTAAAATATTTATAGATCTTAACAATGTTGATGATCTTCAATTAAAACTACACACAAAATCATAATGAAAAAAAAATTTTTTTTGATTGATTGACTAAATTCCTCGCAATAAGAAAAGTAGTGCAGATCAGGACGTATACTCGAACGAAATGATTCCTAACCCACTATATAACCTATTTACAGTGAACTTCATAACGACACGAAAACTCTATTACCTAAGTACGTTTATTATGTCAACGCTCTACGATGGGTCAGGAATCAATTAGTTCGACCGCACTAAAAAGCAAAGACTACATTGTTTCTGTTTATCCAAGATAAAATAAAAACTAATGAATTTTGTTGCAATCATTTTCGTTTGCAACACAGCACACATTGTAATAAATAGTAGATTACGTTGCTCGATTTTCATCTAGCTGAGTCTTGATTTTCTTCTTTTCTCATTGAAAACTTGAGAAAAAACGTCAATAAGTAATATGTGGCTATAATTTCATGCTTACAACTTTTGATTCCCTGGTTACTAACTAACTATAAGTAAGTTCAAAGGCATCTTCAGTTAAAAGTGCTCTTCGCCGCCGCTGCGTTCGCAGAAACTCTTCATAAACTGAGTTACCGGTCACGCGGGTCAGTTCTCGTTCCATCTGATACAGTTGAATGATGCGTGCTTGTTTTATTTACAAAGGCTGGACTGGTAAAGACTTATGTCGCGGTGTTTTGTAAAGCCGATCGCCATAACTGATAGATGTCAGCATCTACAAAGAATATTGCGCCCGATGTTTGTTTTACTTTTATCGAGGATGAACTTCTACATGGGCTACCGTTGATTGAAGCATTATTGGTCACCTCTGAATACTAAGTAAACACAAAAATATAAAAAAAAATATAAATAAAACTTTTAAGTAAAACGGTTTTATTTTCGTCTAATCAATGTATATAAAACCGTTTTATTAAAAGTTTTTTTTAATTTTTTTTTTTCGAATTTTTAGTGTTTTATTTTTAATTGATATAGTGCACTGTATTCTTCTTGCAAAGACCTTTCAATTTTATTCATACCCATATTGAAGGGGTTGATAAGAATTAGGTCATTCGCCATTTTGTAGCGGCGGCCATTTTGAATGTACAATGACAATGAATATATATTATTGTATTGTCACCACAACTAAAAGCCCATACCGAATTTCAGATTAATCAGTTGACGGAAAGAGGGTGAAATTTCAATTTCTAAATTTGAACCAACAAAGACTAAAGAATAAAGACTAAAACAAACGGGGTAAGCTAAGTAAAACCGTTTAAAAAGCAGACCGCGGAATCTAATTTGGCAAGAATTTAACTAGAGGAGGTTCACGCATCCCTTTTCCATGCAAAAATCGAAAATAATAGCCCCCAGTATACTATCGGATCTAGAATTACATTTCTCCATTTTTTCTGCGAATTTTCTAAGATATGACTAAGGAAATAGGTTTGGCTGTGATTTAGGCGACAGGCTGGCTACCTGTCACTATTTACGCCATTGTTATCCAATTTAACCTTCTGGTTACCCTGCTGAAATTGCTAAACGTGGCACTGGATTTTTGAATCCATGTGCTCTGCCTACCCCTCTTGGGAATACCTACAGGCGTGAGGATTACGTATTTATGTATGTTATCCCATGACCCAAAATTGTGCTAAATCTGCCTATCCTTAAAGAGTCTTGATTTTGTCTATAAAACATGAATGTGCTCTTTTTTTAGAATATTGTCTCGCGCGTTGTCCTAGACTTACAGTTCGACTTCTTCTTGACATATTTTTTCTTTTTTCTTTGAAGGAGTGGAAATGTTTTACGCATTCCCCCGGGGGAAGCCCAGGAGTTATGTCGGACTCTTCTTCCTTTACTCTTCCCAAATGGAAGGGAAGGGTGCATACTCCCACTTAAACCAATCCGGAGTTACCCGCCTGCCTGGTTGAGAGAGCACCATGAGTCATGTGACCATTTATTTTTTTGGTCAGAACGGGACATCTAACGAAAGTAAAAAAAAAATTGTCAAATTAAGATTATTGGTACGAAAGTGCTGGAATAATTCAACCCAATGATTTTCAGAAGAAACAAACTCGGCATTCCAGCCAAAGATTTTTCATCTGTCGCTTTTACAAAAAAAAAACTTTTAATTTAAAGTAAAAACTCGACAAAGTCTTTCGTATCTTAGCTATTGCTTATGAATCTTTACGTGACTAGTAAATCCAGCACTTTTTGTAACTCTTCCTACGTAGGAAAATCTATCTGCTTTCCTAAGCTGGGCGCCGTACCGCTCATTTGGAGTGAGAAAAATAAATTTAAAATTAACGTTTGGTTTGTTTGCGAAAACGGGACAATTTCGGTCTCGCGGGGGACACCGGGACAGACTGCCTGAAAGCGGGACTGTCCCGTTCAAAACGGGACGTATGGTCACTTTGTCCATGACCCCCCCTGCCAAAGAAATGATGCCCCCCCTCTTGATAAACCTAGACTAAACCTAGGTTAGCTACTCCAATTCCCACATTACCCTAATACCCCGAGCCAGTATCTCGCTTCCCCATCGTCCACGGAACCATTTAAGCGGTTCTCACACCATTGACACGATGAATCGCCCCCATTATTGGACTAGAACATTGTACGAGTAAACTATAAGGTTAACTATGCCCAAAAGTAGTAGTAGATATGCCATACAATTTGTATGGAACGACCGGCGGGCAGCAGTTACCAGCTCCCTGATCAAGATAACGCCACGGCTGCCGCGGCGCGACTGCCGCGATAGCATCTAACGCACAAATATATACCCTCGGTGCTCGCCACAGCGCATGCCCGATTGATGGACCAATGGGAACAATAAGAATTGGGGAATTATCGTTCGCCGTTTGAATTGTGCGCAGCGTTCGCGGTGCTATCCTTAATCTGAGTTTGAATTGCGCAGTAGCCAGAGTAAGCTGATATGAACATAAACTCTGTGAAGTTGAAGGTGGGATTGCTATTCTGTTAGAGGATTTATGCTCCTACTTGACTCATTTCCGTGTAAATGGCTAGTTTATTACAACGACTACATTGTGCGTTTTCTTTTCTTAGTCGTCTACCTTTAAAGACATAAGTAGAGACATATTATAAGACAAGTTACTTCTAGTCACAGAAGTGTGTTTGATTGTAGTTACTGAAATTGTCTTTCTGTCATCAAAGATTCCCTTACTCCTATTACATACAGCCTGAGCAGATAAAGAAACATAACCAAATTGCCAAAACTCAGTAGAATTTCTTGTACTGGTGACATTAAATTCAAATGTCATCTGTCTTAAGTGTTCGTGCGAAATTAAAAAAAAAGTGTACCTAATTGCTGCTTAGTGCACAGCAGAAGAGTGAGAAGAGTGTAACAAAACAAAACGCAGCAGTCCTCTCGTTGAGTTTTAACCGGAGTATTCGACACTTAACCTATCGTATGTTTAGGAGCAGATCTGCTCCATACAAATACATAGAAAAAATCGAATGCCCCGCATACGAGGGGTTAAACCATTATTACTTCTTCCTATTCGCAATTCTGCAAGCGAAGAAAATCGTACAGAATCGCGTAGAATAAACAATGAGCATAAGTGTCATAATCCTTTGAACCAAAATGAAATGCGTTCGTGATCAGTGATCACATCCTGATAACAAATCAATTTTCCCAACATGCACCGTTACGATATTAAACTTTGTTTGCAATACCTTCGACCGACCTGTACTGTTAATTTTAGTTATAAATCATTGGCGGCCTTTCCCCGAAGTGGCCGCGGCCCTCGACCGGTTGCCGCCGCCTCATTTAAACTGTAGCACATTCCATGCGCGACCCCGTATTCTTAGTCTGGTCCTGTACTATTAAAAAGCCTGACCAGAGCCTTCAGTGTAGTCAAAACGATCCGATATCCTTAAATCCTATTTCCGGATTATTATTATTTAATTTCTGACGTCTCTGTAATTAGATAGTGACAGGTATATATAGGGTCTTTCTCGCGCAAAACTCGACTCGGGCCGTCTGTAAACTTCAGTCTTTATCTCCAGCTGAATATTTTATTACAATTTGAATTATTTTCCTTTCACGGCTATGGATAGTTCAGTATTTAAACTTTTAAATATCGCACTTAGACAACAAAAAACTTTGACATCAAGAGACAGATGACATTTTGAATTCAGTAAAAAAAAATAAGCAATATGCATGTATTACCAACATGACAACGTCGTAATAGTAGGCTTAGCACGGCAACATGCCTAGTCGCTTCGCGCGCGGGATAGTCTACCTGTCACTTTCTGACGTCTCTAGTTAGACAGGGAAAGGTATAGTCTATGTCGCGCGTATCTCTACTCGCGCCCTGTTGTGCTAAGGGGACAGAACGACAGGACGCAAGCTAGCTGGCTCGTTTGACTCGTAAAGGCCCGTGCTTTGGTCCTAAATGTCGCTACGAAATGTTACACAGTCATGGTTTCGTCTATGTAACGTTTCTTTTAAGGCGAGCTTCTACTAGCGCACCGCGCTGATTTATACCCCCGCGCCCCTCCCGCGCAAAACCTACGAACGCCGCGCGTATCGTGAACTTTGTAACAGAGGTCACGAGTGCCGCCACAGTCGAATAATAAACAGTACTGTGGCGATCGAAATCACGCTGTCATTTAAATGTATAGTTCCAATTATTAAATGTCTGATTTTTATTACACAAACTTCATGTGAGATTTATCAATAAATTTAATGAGCGTATATAAGCGGTCATTGGTTTAGAATCTTAACCAATGGCCGCTTGTATCTTAACTTAAGATACCTGCCATCTTCATAGAGCTTATAACCTGAAGCGCGATTCTCTGAGCCGAGCTATTTTATCTAACTTTCATCATCATCATCATCAGCCTATATACGTCCCACTGCAGGGCACAGGCCTCCTCTCAGTATGAGAGGGCTTGGGCGATAGTTCCCACGCGGGCCCAGTGCGGATTGGGAACTTCACACACAACGTTGAATTACTTCGTCGCTGTGTGTAGGTTTCCTCACGATGTTTTCCTTCACCGAATAGCTCGTGATAAATATCAAATTTGATATCGCACATAAATTCCGAAAAATTCAGAGGTGCGAGCCCGGGGTTTGAACCCACGACCCTCTGCTTGAGAGGCCATAGTTCGAACCGCTGGGCTATCACGGCTTTTTTACTATATCTTTGACTAGCTTTTGCTCGCGGCTACGCTCGCATTAAATGTAGGTATCTAAACCCAAATATTTTACAGAATACTTTTTTTTCATAATAAAATTTAGCCTATGTTACTCGTGGATAATGTGGCTTTCGAATGGTGCAAAATTTTTTAAAAACGGTCCAGTAGTTACTGAGCCTATTTATTACAACCAAACAAACAAACAAACATACAAACAAACAAAGTTTTCCTCTTTATAATATTATTATTAACAAACGGACCGCACGCTAGCAGCCGACATTGAGTTCTCTGGCGCCGCGCGGAGGTCGACATTATTCCACACCTTCTCAGATGGTCCAAAAACAGGGTTGTCAAATCAATACTTTAATCAAATACCTACCTATTATAACTAGCCGCGTGGTGTCAGGATAGAATAACACCTGTCTATTACTTTCGTGGATGTCGTAAGAGGCGACTAAGGAAATAGGTTTAGGTATGTTTTAGGCGACAGGCTAGCAACCTATCACTATTCTACCTCTTCCATATTTGCAAACCTAAAACTATGCTAGAAGTGACTGCGAAAGCTTGATATAAACGTAATCATAGTTTTGTATATACTACTTTTCGTGTGCTCTGCCTAAAACATTTGGGAACACAGGCGTGATTGTATGTAATGTAACTATCTAATACTGAGAGGAGGCCTGTGCCCTGCAGTGGGACGTATAAAGGGGGGATGATGATGATGATGTAAATATCAGATTTATATTGTTTGTAATATTTAAGCCAAAGATACATTAGGTGACATGTCGAGCGATGTCCGGCGACGTCGCACTACATCGCTCGACATATCACACGACAAAATATCGCCTAATGTATCTTTGGATTTACCTACTTAGCGGTTACACTTTTATTTATTCTATGACGCTTTTATATATTCTGTGGTATAATAATTTATATTTTTTCATTTTTTCGACAGTCAACTGCAATGCAGAATTTTTTGGATTAATTTTGCTAATTAAAATATGACACGCGTTTGCGACGTTAACTGAATCGTGCTGCGTAAAAAAAGAGGCGCGCGTGCGCCGCGGGTCAGTGCGCGGCAACCGGCAACCACTGATTAGGGCCCCACGTCGGGGCAGCCGGTATGTACTTGTAGCTCGGCGGCGGAACGGTGGAGTGACACCCCCCTGCTCCAGGGCCCATCAAAACTTTCCAGCTTGTATGTAGAATGAGCTAATTATTAACTTTAGCCGTTTAAGATCCAGCGAGGACCAAAGAAAAAGAGATAAATACCCAAAACTTACTTACATACAATACACTCGAAAAATATAACCCTCCAAAGGGGCAGTCAGATAATGACGAACTACTGTTTCTTAACTTTCACTGTGCGATGAAATCAACTACATAATATTGGTTTTACTTTTATGTGTCAAGTTATTGCGAAATGTACATAGAACATTCGTAGTAGATTCACAGTAAACTTTTGTCATACTGATATTTATTTAGTATGTGGCATCCTGTCACTTATCACTCATCAAGTACCTAACCTACAGCTGCAATGAAAGTTAGGATGAAAAATATAAATTTAAGTACGTATCGTTTCATATGCACTGATTTCTTACTTATTTTGTTTCTTTTTATTAGTCATTTTCAAATATTTCACCTTCGTACGAACGCAAAACGGGCGGAGAAAATTTGACATAGGTCCGACCTCGACAAGCGCCTGACGGCGACTGGCGGGGCAGCGGGCGACGCGGCGGTTTATAAATACGCTGGGCACGCGGTCAAGATTTAGGATAAATATGAATTTAAAAATAAACAACATCGATTGAAAACTATAATTTAGCAGGTTCTCTGTAGTACTTAAAGATAAATATTTCCGTATAAAAATTATGTAGAAATTAAAAAGAATTAAAACCAAACAATGGGTTTTAGTTTTCATTTTTGCCTGTGTTCGAGAATTTATATGATCGAGGGAAGTACATCCTATCGTGTAACCAATTAGCACGTTCCTTAGGCAATATCTTTACGTATAACATATTTTTTTTTCAAGACTGTCATTTAACAGGAAATATGTAAACCATTAGATCTTGCAACCTTCAATTCCGTCTCCCTTTGGAATACCTCGCCTTAACGACATCCGCAACAAGGACAGAAATTCCAGCCACCAACAAAAGCTGTACCAAAATGTTTTTTTTTTGTAAAGTATTATTTAAAGTCAGGCGCACACTATAGATGTAAAGCGGGCGCGTAAGTGCAGGTCCCTTTATCTGCGCCGACCGATACGCGCATGTCATTCTTTATGCGGCTTTATCAATAAATATAGTTATGCTTTTGGAGAAATTGACATTCGCACGAACCAGCCGTGATCATATTTTACGGCAACGGGACTTACTGCTGTGCGAACGCAATCAAGGGCATAATTACACAGACCTCGGCAGCTTAGATGGCAAGGTTTGTAGGGGGGTAAGTTCCATCGCTAAATGGCTAAAGATAAAACGTATAGACAAAATCATGAGTGGTTCATGTTTCGGAGCGAGTTTTAGCATGATTTTAGGTTGCACCATTTATGAATGGGGTACAGAGTGACAGGATGGTAGTCTATCGTTTACATACATACATATTCTCACGCCTGTATTCCCAAGAGGGGTAGGCAGAGCACATGAATTCAAAAATCCAGTGCCACGTTTAGCAATTTCAGGATAATCAAATGGTAAACGTGATATTGCAGTGACAGGTTACTAGCCCATCGCCCACAATATACTAACCCTTTCCCAGAGTCGACTCTTACGACACCCACGAGAAGAAAGGGGTAGGTGCTATTCTAACCCGGCACCACACGGGTCTATCGCTTAAAGGGTACCTATTGCCACAATCGCCTCTTACGACATCCATGGAAGAAATGGAGAGGTCTTAATCTAAGCCCGACACCATACGGATGTATTAAGATTTAGGTATTTATGTCTTAAGGAGTCAGGCTTGCAACCTGTTACTATTCTACCTTTTCCATCAGTTTCTAAACCTAAAATTATGATAGAACTGGCTGTGAAGGGTGAAATAGTCTTGGTTTTGTCTGTATCGTTTTGTGTGCTCTGCCTACCCTATTTGAGACTACAGGCGTGACTGTATGTATGTATGGACGTAAATGTTACGTTTTTTAAACGTGTATATTAGCGGACTCTTTCAGGCTATCTTAATGTCTTGAACTTTTACATTATCGGTGGCATAAATATTAACTTAATTAAAGAGTTGAGATACTTAGCACGCACGGCCACAGTAGCCCTCCATTTTGGAGATCTTTAGAGTTGGTTCAAAGTAAATCTACGTATAAGAAAAGCAATTGTTTTTATGACAAATTTCCTACCACAATTAAATTCATAAATTAAATGTAAAGACGCAAAATTTCGTGGTATTATTAGCCTTTAAAACTACTGAGTCGTTCTGTTTCAGTAAAAACGTTTTGGACATTTTTGAAATATTAAACGATCCTTAAGTGACACACTTTTAGAAGAATGACGAGAAGAATTGATCCCAAATGCAACTAGAAAAAACTAGGTTAGGAAGTTTCTTTAATTACTAAAGTTCTCTTGCAGGAAAAGTTAGAAACCTAATAGTAGTTATAAAGAGATAAATAAAAAATTGGACAGAAAACAACCATGAAAAAAGCAAATTTTCTGATTAATAGGTGAGATATTTTACCGTCTTACCCTAACTTTGTACGCTGGCTTTGTCTATGTGACGTTTCGGATGCTCTGTCTACTCCATGTAGGAATACAGGCGTGATGTTTATACTTATAATTTGTAATTTATTATCATTTAGAATGGAAGAATCAACTGAGAAGAGAATCAAGGAGATGAAATATACTTTTGTATGTTTGTGTAAGTTTACTGAAAAATTAAAGAAAAAAGTGATCATGCCCATATTTCAAAGTCTTCTGTACTTTTTCCGAAATTGGAGCAACTTTCAAAACCTGTAATAAGTTCGTAAGGTTACATAAAATAATTAAAGTGGATACCGTGGGAGACACCTCAATTTAAGCCCGACACCAACAAGACAAGTTCCTTCCTTAAATATATCTTTCTTAAACATATATATCTCGTGAGAACACCACAGGACTCTGCAAGTAATTAAAATTGGAGCTTATTGGAAAGAAAATTTGCATTTTCGATATTTAACTTACCGTTTTAAGTAGCAAATGATGTTTTGAAACAGACCTTTCTTTCAACACGATAAAAAAGAGTACTAAGTACTAAGTTTTTTCGCGACCGTTATTCTGCTTGGTATATTAGACTTCTGTTTTTTTAAAGGTACTGCACCTAAATTACACGAATTCAAGTTCAATATTAATCTCATTTAAGACAAGAATTCTGTCGGGTCGGCTAGCTTTAAAATTTTACGAACATAGTCCGAAGGTGCCAACAGGGCAAGCATCAGAACTGCATTGCCATCCGTGTGGTGTCGGATTTAGAACAACACCTCTCCATTTCTATCGTGGATGTCGTAAGAGGCGATTACGAAACTAAGTGATGGACTATTTCAGGCGACAGGCTAGTAATTTACCACTATTATTCCTGCGAACTCAAAAACTTAAAAAAAATATGCTAGAAGTGGATACGAAACGTGAAATTGTCATGCTTTTGTCTATGTAGCGTTTCGTGTTCTCTGCCTACCTCGTTTGGCAATACAGGCGTGTATGTATGTGCTGCACTGGATTTAACCGCACAAACTGTCAAAACCAAGATTTACGTCGAAGGCCGCAATACTCACATTATATACGAAACCGCTTCTGTTCGTATCGATAATCGTATTTATCTTGTTCGAACAATGGAGGCGTCGCCCGCGCAGGTTAGCTGAGCCGTTACGGATGACGTTTCATGAAAGTTATTCAAACTCTAGGCTTGCTGTGTTGAAGTCGAACATTATGTTAGCAGGTTTATGTTTGTATGCGGACTGTTGCATCTCGCCGGTTGTTTTGGTATAACTACAATCGAACCAACTGATTCCTGACCCACCGCAGAACGTTGTCACAATAAACGTCATAAACATTTCATTTGTCAAGCAATGTCAACTATGTCATGTCACTATGACGTTCACTGTGAATAGGTTTTCTATGGTGGGTCAGGAATCAATTGGTTCGATGGTACCTATATCTTGCTCTTTTCACTGGTTTAAGTTTTTACACACATTGGCAGCCAATACCTAAAGTTGTTTAGGAATCAGTTACATTACAGTCCGACCAAATAGAATAGAAACTATATACCTACATACACACATACATATTCTCACGCCTGTATTCCCAAGAGTGGTAGGCAGAGCACGTGAATTCAAAAATCCAGTGCCACATTTAGCAATTTCAGGGTAACCAGATGGTTAAACGTGATATTACTGTGACAGGTTGCTAGAACATCGCCCACAATACACTAACCCTTTCCCAGAGTCGACTCTTACGACACCCACGGGAAGAAAGGAGGAGCTGCTATTCTAGCGCGGCACCACGCGGGGAAGAAACTATATAAGGGGCGATTAAACCAAACAGGAATTGAATCCCGGCATCAGTCATCCTTACCTGTTTTTTTAACCGACTTCAAAAAAGGAGGTATTCAATTCGACTGTATTTTTTTTTTTTTTTTTTTTTTTTTTTTTTTTTTTTTTTT
>BHDV01012766.1:76647-144807 GCA_005406045.1 Adoxophyes honmai
TATAGTGGCGTTATTCAACGGAAGAAATAGAGCTATTGCAATTGTGGCTCATCTGAAAAACTTGAATAACTTTTCGAAATGAAATTACTTTATTATATTAGATGTAGAAAAAAATACAGAATTCGATTATCAAAGAAGAGGAAAAAGGCATTAATGGTAATTACGCCCCTATTCGTAGGATACGACGATATAACGTCACGGTGCGGCTAATGAGAGCGAAGAAACAATGGAAAATGTGGAAAAAACGGTCACTATTCCACGCGGACGGAGTCGCGGGCACAGGTAGTGAAAACATAAATTAGCCGCGAGTAAAAAGCGACTTATACCAAGACATTTTTTTTTAGTCTTTCTTCGTAGGTGTCACTGTTTGACGTAAAATGGCAACAATTCTTACCAAAAATGTTAGTTCCATTTTTTAAATTTGTCGCATAATATTTATGTAGAGAGAAAATCTCAACTCATCTATTCTAAACCGCCTGTCGCAGGATAGTTCCACAAAACGACAACAGATAACATAACGACGGTAACCGGCAAACTTGGTATAATAGTATATTATAGCCCGCTCCCTTTAAAATGGATGCATTTTACGGCGAGGCAGCGGTGACTTGTGCATGTCAATTATCCAATAGCTCATAATGACAGTGCTGTGCTTTCTAAGCAGGGCTTGGACACGGCTTCTTATTTAAATGTGATGAAAGTCGATTGCAAATAATTACAGGGTGAATTGAAATTGGTGAAAAATCATGCTTCTTATTCGGTTAATGGTATGTAGGTACGCTACTTAATTAGTTCAATTATTAAAATTAGCCTGATAAAGTTTAAGATACTCGTATCCGTATTATAACTCCATTTATTTTAAGATTCGGTCACGGACGTTCCGTGACCAAATTGCGGACGTTTTAGAAACAGGTCAGGTCAAGAGTACCCGAAATCGACGAGCATGTATGAAGAAGCTAATGAACGTGGATGAAGCAAAAGAGGTATGTCAGGATCGTAGCAAGTGGAACAAAGTGGTCTCTGCCTACCCCTGTGGGAAAGAGGCGTGACGGTATGTATGTATGTATGTATGTTATTTTAAGATTTCAATTTCATCTGTCAACTCATACACATATTTAACTAATCACAAGGCATCGCCGCAAATACTGAATACCTTTTGTATTGAAAACATTATAATAAACATTATTGATATAATCATTTCCAGTTTTCTTTTGGATTCCAGAAAAAAACATCAAAATCTTACCTATCCGTTGAATTTCTAATCTTATAATAACCAGGCTTTACTGTACTGTAGAGCGCTGTCTCGCTCTAAGTAACGTTACACCTCCTATCTCTTTCCAAAGACCGACGTGCAAACTCTAGCACGAGTTGATGGAGATATTACCTGTAACTCGCCAACCCTGTGCTAGCCGTGGGCGACGATCGACAAAGCTTTGTCGAAATTACAGCCGGTCCAGCCCGAGGAATAAGGTAGCTTGTCCCGGAGGAGATTTAAACACCTTTAAAATTATTTATCGACGGCATGCCCCTGTATCGCAGTTTCTGTTATAGTGGGCTTTGAATTGTTTCTTGTGTTGGCGGCCGTTGGCACTTTGTTTCCATGCAAGATCGATCGACGAATTTCTCGATGAATTATGAAAAGTTTTTATTCTCTACTATCTTTTGCCCGCGGCTCCGCTCGCGTTAAATTCGGGGTATCACAGAAGAGATAGCATAATATATACCAATTTTATAGATTTCTACATTGAAAACTTCCACTCCTCACTTTAGGGAAATGGGGGGTTTTGAAGAGACAAAATGTAGCCTATGTCACTCTCCATGCCCTAAACTATCTCTACCTAAAAAATCACGTCAATCCATCGCTCCGTTTAGCCGTGAAAGACGGGCAAACACACTTTCACATTTATATATTGGTACGGATTCGAAATAAAATAATTTTGGCCACGAAACGTGAAATAGTCATGGTTTTATCTGTACAGCGTTTCATGTGCTCTGTCTACCCCATTCAGAAATGCAGGCATGCGTATGGTGTTAGCCTGTCGCCTAAAACATTTTACATTTCATAATTAGTTAGTGTGTAATTAGTAGTGTAGTTAGTCTAACATTTCCTACTCACACTAAATAGCCTGTATAAGAATCAGCAAAACGCGTAGTTACAAAATTATATTAAAAAAAACTCACAAAATAGTGACCGTCTTTTGACTGTCGCATTTAACCGAAAGTAAAGCAGATTAAAATAATTAAAAACAACTCCATCGTAAATAAAGTCCCGTAATTATTAGCTACCGATAGCCAGATAGGTATTTTTATCGGCAACGCGTATAATTTTTCAATTAACCTCGCGTTGTGTCGGAGGGTTCAATTAGGCAGGCATGCGCTGCGCGGGCGCACTGGGCCAGGTGCAACCGCGGAGGTACGGCGCGAGAAAGTTAGGCGATTTCAGATTAGGCGTTTTATACGCGCGTATACGCTCGGTTTTAGCATACGCGCTTATACGCGCGCCACTTTAAACGACTTTAAACGAGCGCATAAGCGCGTATGAAACGCTTGTCGCATGTCCTTGCTCGCGCTTATACTAGCCTAAAATATATGTGCGTCAACGCTCGAAGACAACAAAACCGCACCTGTGCGCTCGTACACGCGCTTTCAGAAACGAGCTTGTACGCGCGTATAAAACGCCTAATCTGAAATCGCCCTTAGTGTCGCTTCTGCTCCAAACGCACTGACAGCGGAAGCGGGGCGGCGCGATTATATCCCCGTACAGTTTCCGAAATCTAATTTGGTATCGCATCGGTCATAAAATTCGACATCATATGAAAAAGCACGCACAAAGAAGTGTTAAATATGGATTAGTGAATGGTATTAATGAAATAAAACACTACGTCTTTATATAGAGATTAGTTCGATATGTTTCAGGGCAATTTGTGAGCAATACCTACACGCCACGGCAACGAATATTTTGAAAGTTAACCTGTCATCACTTTGACTCCTTCAATAGTGCCAGCGCAACAAACCACTGCCGGTACTTTCGTCTGCCTAACCACCGCGACCCACACAGGAGCGGCGAGATTAGATTTTCTAATGGTCAACCAAGTTCAGCGCTCTCGGGTCGGGTAATCCAGCCGAGTTGGCACAACACCCCGTCTTCTCACCCTCTTACTGACCAGGAGACTTTGCAATTTAGTCTGGTTAACCTAAGTTGCGGATACGCTGCGGTCACTGATAACCGGACAGCTAAAAAGTTAGCCATTTTCTTGGCAAAGAGTAGTGCTCTAGTTTTAGGAGCAAAATCTTTTAGTGATTGTGGATATTGTGTTTAAAAGCCATCAGTATTGGACATGGACCCAGTAATGGACAACTCTTGTTCATAGTTAGTCATGTTAGTTGGTAAACTAAGGAATGGTACTTTATTTTACAACGGATAATTCACCACCATTATGATCTTTAAATTCAGAATGAAGTGTCGATTATTGGTGCGTGTCAGCTTAAACTGTCCGTAACTGGTGACGTTACCTTAGTTTTTATAGGGAAGTTATAAGATGGTGGGTACACTGAAATACTTGAAGAATACTTTAGTTTGGGTTCGTATCATTATTAAAAAAAAACACAATAACTAAATTTGATAAATAGACAACAGTTGTGACCTAGTTCTGATTTAAAATTTACGTTTTTGTGTTTCCTTCGCGGAAATTTACTTTGACACGAGAAACTCATTTTGATCCTGTTAGTGTACTCTTTTCTTTTTATATAATGTGACGTGTCTGTGGAATTTCTTCTTGGGATTGGCGCTCCAGTTACGTCCGACTATACTCTACATAGATAGACGTTAATAAAAGTTACATTATAAAGGCAATCCGGATGGTTGCCTATCCGGACAAAAGTATTTTCCGAAGATTTATTACGAATTAATTTACCAATTTAGGTGCGTACAAGCTAGTAAGTACATAGCATAGCATTTTTTTTATTGTAAAGCTGTTAAATTTAAACTACAATTAGACATTTGAAACGTCTAATTACATAAAAAATAACTATAAAGTATTAAATACACACACAAATATCATGGCTATATTCCTAAATGGAATAGGCAGACCACGCAAAATGTCACACAGATAAAACCACACTAAAATCTAAAGTGAAGTCGTGGTTTTGCCTAAGTTTCAAATAAAAACACAAAAAATTACTACTATAATTACCGCATGTCGCTTCTTCATTCAATTCAACAGTTGCCAATTCTATATGTAAGTATAGAGCAACTCCAATATCATAATCTCCCGTTTTATGGACTTAAAATAAGTAGCTGTGCATTGCAAAGACGAAACAAATTCAGATTGCATTACCACGTCCCAATTTCTCGTCCAAATCATATCCGCCATACGCCTATAATCATAATCTTAATAACATTCTCTAAATAACAATGTGTGCCAATAATTACTTATCACAGCATCGGTATGTAAATAAAAAGGCCATAGTAATTTCCGGTAGCTAAGAAAGAACGAAAGAAAAATGAACGAAGCTGAAGCGGTTGAAAATAGAACAAGAGGCGGTTGTAATGAAAGGTTGTGTACGCGGCGTGTCGATACGGGCTTAAGCGAAGGCGGTTTACGCTTCGTTGGAAAAAATGGCACTTTGCGTGGTTTTTGGAAGGATTGTTATTTGTTTATCATTGTAGGTTTGTATGAATGTTAATTGCATTTAAAACGTTTACAACATAATAAATACATACATACATACATACATACAGTCACGCCTCTTTCCCACAGGGGTAGGCAGAGACCACTTTGTTCCACTTGCTACGATCCTGGCATACTTCTTTTGCTTCATCCACATTCATTAGTCTCTTCATACATGCTCGTCGATTTCGGGTACTCTTGACCTGACCTGTTTCTAAAACGTCTGCGATTTGGTCACGGAACGTCCGTCTAGGTCTTCCCCTCCCAACACACCCATTCACACTTCCCGTATAAATCTGTTTTGTCAATCTTCTTTCATCCATCCTCTCTACATGACCAAACCAGCTAAGCATACTTCTTTCAATCCTTGTCACTATGTCTACTTTCACACCAGCTTGTTCCCTTATCACACTATTTCTAATTCTGTCTTTCAATGATACACCTTCTATACTTCTTAACACTCTCATTTCTACCGCATTTATTCTACTTTTATGCTTCGCTTGCCATACCCAACTTTCGCTACCGTACATAAGTGTTGGAACGAGCACCCCTCTGTGAACAGCCAGACGTGCCTTTTTCGACACCTCTTCACTGCTCATGAAGGCGCGCAACGCTCCATTGACCATGTTTCCTGCATTCAACTCTTCTTTCAATATCAGTTTCACACTTCCCATCTTTCGTAAACGCCGATCCCAGATACACAAACTCTTTTACTTGTTCTACTTTCTCACCCTCAATCATAATCTTACATTCTGTCCCACAATCATCTCTTTCAAACACCATAGCTTTCGTTTTGTTTACATTTACTTTCATACCTTTCCTTTCCAATGTGCCACATAGAATGTTAACCATCTCCTGCAACTCCTCCTCCGACGATGCTAACAACACTTGATCATCAGCGTATAGGAGACATTTGATGGTCAACTCGCTTATTCTTAGTTCACAGTCATTGCTCTTCAAATCATTCAGGCAGGTGTCCATGAATAGGTTGAACAGCCACGGAGACGCGACACATCCCTGTCTAACACCTCTTTCGATGTTAAACCAGTCAGTATACGCCCCGTTTATCCTCACACAAGCACTAGAATCCTTATAAAGAGATTTTAGTGCTTGTATCAGATTACTGTTCACCCCATGCATGGCTAACGCCGACCACAACTCATTCCTCATCACCCTATCATAAGCCTTCTCCAAGTCGATGAATATGCAATACATTTTTTGGTCTTTGGCCATGAGTTTTTCGGCTATGCACCGCAAGGAGAAGACCTGATCCGTGCATCCCATCCCCTTTCTAAAACCCGCTTGTACATCCCATATTTTCTCATCAGTATCTTTCATTACTCTTTCAATACAATAACAACAACAACATAATAGTCTACATGAAACATGACAACCACTTTATGTAGAACGGAAAAATTATCCCAAAAGGGTAATTTCCCACTTCCAAGTACCTATCCCAGTCCCTAATGGCAACACAAAAGTAATGTTTAAAATTTGTATGAATTGTGGCGTTTATCTTTATGCAACTGTTTATATGATTCTCGATGATTATCATTATGCAAGGAATTTTGTCCGTTGTTTCTAAATGCCCGTACGTTGTTTTAAAACTCTTAAACCCTCATATAATATAGTAAAGTAGCCCCCTAAGTCGTGTCAGATGAAAAAAACTTCTACTTTTTAGAGCCTTTAGCCTAGTAAACACTATAGTATTTCCTGTTGACAGAACAAAGAAATTGTATGTTACCTGAACTCATGACATGACAACCTTCTATTTTGCCTGCAGGTTTTTCCCTAAGTTGGTCAAAAAGAGTTCATATCTGGCAGGCATTCAACACCTTTCAGCCAGTAATATCACACCCACTGCCGAAAACCCCTTTATTTTAGCTCTAGGTGTTTCCCTTAGTAAGAGTTCATATCTGGAAGGCGAACACTTTTCCATGCAGCCAGTAACAACACCCACTGCCAGAAATATCTCAGCCAGCAGTCGACATCAGCTTATTACCTCACGAAATTGCCCCCCTATCGATAATTGCGATCGGTGGCGGATCGCGCCCGATCGTCAGTTGTTTATGAAGAGATGAGCATCGCGGCCGGTGTTAATTGGGGGGTTATTACGTGTCGTTCTTTCCGAGTAGAGACGTCACGAATGTTCGGCTATTATTCGGTATTCGGCTTCTTAATATTCGGTAGCGCGAAGGATATACTTACTACCTGTCACTTTTGACATCTCTAATTAGACAGTTCGAGGTAAATTTTACCTCGCGCGCGACTCGACTCGCGCCTTGCCCTGCTAAGTTGGCTGACCCAATTATTTTAATACATACAACCTATCAGTTGTAAGTTGTTATGAATATAAACTATTTATTAACCATTCTTAGCGACCTAAGTGAAAATTAAAGGAATGCAGGCTTTTCATCGCGCCGGCACGCGTCACAATGAGACATAATGTAATCTGTAATGCCAAATGTTCGGCCACATACATACATAATACATCATGTCTGTATTTCCAACAGGAGTAGGCAGAACACACGAAACGATACATAGATAAAACCACGACCATGTGAAGTTTCGTAGTTACTTCAAAAATAACAGTGACAGTGGCTAGTCTGTCACCCAAAGCAAACTCAAAACTATTTTTTTAGTCGCCTCTTGCGACATCTGCAGAAGAAATGGAGAGGAAAAAAGTCGGCGATACGAGTTAGGCCGAATATTCGGTATTCCGATTCTTGGCATCTCTAGTTTCGAGGTTTGGATGTAATTGTCGATAATGATGCGCGGGAGAGTGGCTGGGTGCAGTACTTTGTACCTTGACGATCTGTGTTACGCGATGGAGTTCTGTCGCGGTGTCTTTGATGTTATTATCGAGTTTAATATTTTTTTGGTGAAGAAGATTGTTTTTTGGTGAAGGTCACGTCGATTTGTGTCAAAGTTTTATTTTAACTACCAATATCACATTGGGAACTTTTGGCGTGCGGCACGGAGTGTCTAGATTATAATGTACGTTTCAAGTTGTTAGTGATAGCTTGAAGGTTTTTTAATTAGTCTTAGTTTAATTTTTAATTTATTGTGTTTTTTTTTAAATTAATTGTTGTTTTTATTATTCAATGCCTACCTTTTCAGAAATGTCAATCATATCAATGCTCTCTTTTGCTCGAATATTTCTTTACATTTTTCGTAGTGTTTTTTTATGTAGTTATTTTAAAATGGAAATAACAAGTACGTCGACAAAGAGATAATTTCCAACAAATCAAGTAAAAAGTAACTTTAAAAATTACAAAAAATATCTGATACAAATAGCTGATCTACGTGATCTATCAACGATTGGATTCGCCATTTAAACACCCTGTAATTCAAGCATTATAAGTATGCGCCATTTACCTACGCACGCGTTTAAGGCAGGTCTCTCCGGATATCAGCCATCTTGAACCCACGTCCTTTGGAAAGTGGTCAAAGTCAGAAGTAACTAATTGCTTAGTGGGGGTACAAGTAGTTAGTAAAGTTGTGCTTGCCAGTACGCTTGTTGGCTCAAATTGAATAAAGCCTGATCGAGAATATAAACAAACTTGCTATTTTGCGAAAAAACAAAAAACAATTTTTCGCATTCCCTCTAGACTAGAACAAATTTGTGCATCCGAAATTGTCCTTTGTGAAGTCCACGTGGTGACGGGTTTAGATTAACACTTCTCAGGGTAGCAACCTGTCACTTTTATACCTGCTAACTGTAAATCTAAAAAGTATATGACCGAATGGGCCATGGTTTCGTCTACGTATCGTTTCGTGTGCTCTGCCTACCCCATTTGGGAATACAGGCATGATGTATGTAAGAATAAATACGTGTATGTAATTGTTTAACATTACTTAACTTTACACCGAGTTATCGTCAAACTCAGGCAGGTAAAGTTACTCGACCAAAGCCCTATTACACGGAAATAACTCTGATAGAAATTGAACTGCATCAAGCCACTATTTTACATAATTATTCGTGACAGTTTTCTCTAAGTCTCATATCTCGTGGAACTGATCCGATCACCTTATTCACGAGCTTCCATGTTTGGCGCTAAACTAGTCCAGTGGCTAGCATGCTGCACTTATCTTCACTAAAAATCTTACATCCCGTTCTCACCAGTGCAGTGAGTAGGGGATGGATGCGATGATGGCGGGAATGGTTGGTGTGCTTGGGCTTCTGGTGTTGAGATGGCTTTATTGCGAAGGTTTCTTGGAAGCAGCGATATGGGCGCGGTGAGATGATACTTATGGAGTCTGATATCCATAGGTCACTCTACTTTCCTGTGCAACAGTTCTCGATCGGTTACAGACTTTGAAATGCAAGATAACCGACGCGTATATGCGCTTTTGCGAGTTTTTCCCAGTACCGCTGTCAAAGAGTCGCAGGCGTTTGGACGCTTTATGTTCGTTCGTGGCAACGGAAGAAGTTTCGACCGGAGGTGGCTGTGAATGTTGTAAACATAACATAAACATCACGTCTGAACTTCCAAAGGGGATAGGAAGAACAACAGATCGATACACAGAAATTAAATCAGTAAAACAGAGCACACGAAACACTACAGACACAAAACCATGACTATTTCACTTTTATTGGCCAGTTCCAGAATATTTGTTTAGGTTTTCAGTTGGCAGGTATAATAGTGGCAGGTTACTAGTCAAACCCTTAAAAATATCATGCTAGAAGTGGCCACAAAGCGTGAAATGGTCATTGTTTTGTCTGTGTAGCGTTTTGTGTGCTCTGCCTACCCCGTTTGGGAATACAGGCGTGATTGCATGTAGGTTACTAGCCTGTCGTCTAAAATAATATTCCTTAACCTATTTCCTTAGTCACCTCTTACGACATCCAAGGTAGAAATGGAGAGATGTTATTCTAAACCAAACACCACACAGACCCTCCTATTTGGAACTTTTCGGTCCTCTTCCATAATCCTTATCCTTACTAATATTATAAATCGGAAAGTGAGTTTGTTTGTTTGTTTGTTTGTTCCACTTTCACGCCGTAACTACTGAACCGATTGCTTTGAAATTTTGCAGACGTAAAGTTAGAAGTCCGGATTAAATAATAGGGTACTTTTTATCCCGAAAAATTGATGTTCCCGAGAGAATGTTCGCTTTATACTGCAATATAACCGAATTCCACGCGGGCGAAGCCGCGGGCGGAGAGCTAGTTACATATAAAACATACTCGATGATCCTACAGATTGTCTACATGATTATGTTTTGTTTTTCTAAGTTTCTAGACATAGTTCAACAAACTTAGCAGTCTGCGTGTCTTATCTTAAAAAGTATATTCAAACAGACAATGTGTTTACAATGATTGCATGTATTACGTCAAGGGACGATTGTTGCATCGGCCGTCATCTGTTTGATCGTGTCACATGATATAACGGTATTGTTCCTTGTCAAAATGACGTTATGAAGCCGTGATCTCAAAATACTAGAGGCCCTACTATACTGTCTAAATCGACGGAAAAACTAGACAAAAAAAGACAATATTTAAAACCTTATCACTTAAAGCATTCACTGCCAACAATACGGATCATATAATGATCATGAAAAATAAGGCGTAATCCACGTTTTATTTAAATGGAGTTTAGCTTGATATGTTTCGGGCTAATCCACAGCTCATCATCTAGGAGCCACCTCTGTTCGCGGGCCGCTGCGGCTCTTAGATGAAGTGCTACGGATTAGCTGGAAACATGTCGAGCTAAATTCAATTTGAAACGTGAGTTACCAGTATTATTCAAAATGCGTTTTACGGTAGTTTAATGTTCAATGGCACATAGATGCGTTTCATGACATTCACCCAGTGCCGTTAATCTTTTAATATAAAGACGTGAGTTTTTCTGACTGTAGTTTTATGTTCATACAACAATGTAAATATTGTAATGTGTATTGCCGTGCCAGATTACGACTAATACCTCCCCGTTTCTTCCGTGAATGTCGTAGGGAGAGACTAAGGAATAGTTTTGGGTATGCTTTAGGCGACAGGCTAGTACCCTGTCACTATTGTACATCTTCCATTTATTTTTAAACCTAACTCTATCAAGATGTGGCTAAGAAACGTGAAAGTCATAGTTTTGATTATGTAGCTTTTTGTATGCTCTGCCTTCCCCATAAAGGAATACAGCTGTGATGTGTGTTTTTACAACAATGTATAAAAATCTGTTCCACCACGGTTTATTATAGCTATAGTAAGACAACTAGTTCCAATCCGCAAACGATATAGGTATTCGTCCGCGAAACGAACTATCAGCGACCGTGAGCAACTCCGACCCAAACCATTTAGTTTACATTAAAAATATCACGTTCCGGGCTCACCGTTATTCAATAAGAACCGCGCGTTGTATGCAGAAGATAAACGCACTAATAAGATGCAGCTGCAATTGATGTTTGTTTGTAGATATTAGACATTATTGTTTCTGCCTATTCGCGATTCTGCACAATTTTAAAAGACTGCTGCGGAGAATATTGTGCAGAATGGCGAATAGAAAGAAACAATAATGGCTTAAGTGTCGAAAAAGTTGTGGTTTAGACGTGGTGAAATCTCGGAATTTGAAAACATTTTCTATTTTGTCCGAAATATTTATATTTAGCTAAATCTTTAAGTATTGCCTACGCATTAAGTAAATAATTCATGTTACTATTGACCAGACCAGTTTTTGTTTGTTTTTGTGGAATACTGTCGCTATAAAAAACAAACTTTCCAGAAAATAATTTATCTGTCGCAAGATTTGTGTCTATCTCACTGCAGATCGATCGACAGATGAATGCAGTGGTGAGCTTTTGCTTGTAATTATTTGACTGTATGTTTTAGTAATCTACAAATTACAGATTTATTAACAAACCGCATAATTTTCATCAGAAACACGTTTTTGTAGAAGGCTGATGATGAAGTATGAAAACGAATGAAATAATTCCTGCAAGCAAATCCTCATAAAACAGCTAGTTCATTACAAAATGCGGGTTGTATATCTACAAAATTCATAATAGTAGCCCGGCGCGCTCGTGCCGTAGTATCGTAGCATTAAAAGCACATTTATTACCGGAGCTTTGAGCTAAATCAGGAGCTTAAATTGACGCTTACGCAATTACACTTATTTACATTACATTGTATCATAATGAAAAATATGGGTAACTACTTTGTACTACATTGCATTTGACAAAAATACAAATGACGAGATTATCGAGGGAAGTCGTGCGCCGATATTAGTTTTATCGAGCACAAGTTTAGTAGTCCAGTGAAAAGAGCGGCAGCAGCCGCAGTACCTTGATAAAGGACTGAGTTAGTGAAGTGGCGAATTTAACCCACTATTAACAAATAATAGAAAAGGTGAAATAACATATTATGTAAAAAATAAAGACATGAGGCGCTGGCCTCTTAGAATTAAGTAATTCATGTAACATAAAACATACACAACACTAACATCTCTAACTCAACACCTGCGACATAACACCTCCAGCTGACACAGATCTTTTAGACATAAGTTTGCTTTGCATTCGTTAATAATTTCATTCTGTCATTAATATAGGACGACATACGATTGACCGATGGGCTCTTCAAACGGTTTTACTAAAACTATATTTAAAACTATATTTCAGCGGTTCGGTGGCAGAAGAGCAGGTAAAAATAGCTTTTCAGTCTTTCACACAATCCAAGAATAATTATTTGACCAGAATAGAGTACCTACCTATGTAACTCACTTGTGTAGATACTAGTCCAGTTGCATTGATTACTAAATACACTTACTTAAAATTAGAAGGCGAGATCGTAAATAAGAAAACACGACTAATAAATAAAAATAAACGTTTGTTAATAAACAAGACACTTGAGAACAGGGTGATAAATATTTTCTAAATCGTTGCCGCGCAAAAAACAACTTCTGTGAGAGTTCCTGAGTACGTTTTATTGCTCAATCCACCGTATCTCGTTTGTAAATTAAAGTTAATAAATCACGCTATAAAAAGTGTCATTTTAGCCGCCCTCGAGTTACCGGCGCACGCGCCGCCCGCCATCTTGTTTAATCTAGTGCCGTTGATCGCGGAAAAGCGCGCCAACCTTCAACGACCTTCGCTCTCCGACCGAACAAACCGACCCGAATCAAACCACGCGCACGCGCTATTATCAACCCTAAAACTTAATAAGCTAGTCTACTAACCCACCAGATTCCCTTGCACTTTATGGTGGCTCTTAAGACGTTTCGCACCAATTTTGCTAACCTGCCCCGTCTGTCCAGACTATAGGTATTCTAAATCCGAATACTTGATACATAAATCCTTCGTTCTTAGTTTATGGCACCACTTTGTCATTAAAGTCAGAAATCATTTTGAAATGGCAATAATAGTTTTATTATGTAAGTGGTACAATGAGTTTTATGGACTCTGATAACGGGTTAGACCTAACACAGCACTTAAGGTATTTTTTCCGATTATGTTCCCTGAATTCTCCAATGAGTTCTTCAAGAAAGCAAGCAAGAGGCAGTAAGGTTGTATGCAATCAGTCCGATATTCCGTCGGTCTGGGGACGATCGGTGATGGTTTACCCATAGGTGACCCATTTGTTACTGTAAAACAAGGTCAAAATCTTGTGACACATTTGTGCCCGGCTATTCTAACAACTTCCAACCTATCTCTTGGGACCCAATAAATCTCCAGAAGGCAACTGTTCGTATCATCACGAGCGGCGCTGCTTGCTGGTACATTTTTCATCGCTGCTTCCTGCTCTAAGATTTACTACCAGCCAGATAAGAGGCCATCTGCACCAATATTAAGCATTAAACTGCAGCAAACTGTACCGACTAGACAGGGATAAGGCTAGCCAATTCGTATAAGTGCGTCCCTGTCTTTTAATTTAAAGCTAACTGTTTTAAGGTCAGGCTATGGTCGTGGCGGAACGCTAATTTTTCGCCAGTGAATTATCCGCTGTTATAGTTAGATAAGCGACATTTAGTGCTGCTGAGTGGGCTGGACATTTTTAGCGTAATAAGCTGTCCTGGTTGTTGCTAATTGTGCCTCGACTGCGGAATTTTTGCTACTACAGAAAAATGATTTAGGAGGATCGAGATTATTTGACGAGATTTAGTTTTAAAAGAGTGTTTGTCAGAAGAAACATGGAAGTAGAATAAATACTGATGAAATGCATTATTTGAGAAGCATGATTGGGATTACACTTACAGATAGGGTATTTAATAGCATGATCAGAGAAAAGTGTGGTGTGGAAGGGGATATTGTAACCAGAATAGAGAAAGGAGCGTTGAGTTAGTTTGGACTTGTGGAGAGAATAAATGAAAGAAGGGTACGTAAGCAAATTTATGAGCCATACTGCCTAAAGACGTTATATTATGTAAATAGCTTATAAGATAGTTGTTGCCTCTTATGACAGCTCTGTAGTACCATAATGCCTTTAAACACGTCGTAAAGAAAATTTAGCACTCTAATTATAGATCAATGAAGCAAAAGAAGCTCAATCTAGACCCAGAACGGAATATTTTACTCACAACGATCTCGTTTTTCACCGAGTTAAACCACATCACCAGAGTTAAGATCTTCGAGTAAGCAAATCCATGGTAACCCTTTATCATTTTGCTTGCCATGGACTTTTGTTTGTTCTTGATACGCTAGATGGCGATAGCCCGCGATGGCCCCGCAATTGTCGCATCGGCTGCGGTGCACCCATTGTGCTGAACACGGCCTTAATTGCAAACCTGAATAAATTAAAAGCAGAATACTATCGCATACGGTGGGCTAAGAGCTAAGAAAGCCGGTAATAAACGATAGTGTTTTTTAAATAAATAAATTCTGAAGATTTGAGGGTCGCAGTTGTACAACAAGATGATGTCGAGTTTTTACTATCAATAGACCCGAGAATTTTGAGAATGTAAAGTAACTTTGCACACTGTGTTTTTTCTTCGACAGTAAGATATTTGCCAGAATGCAAACGAATTATAATTTCCCCATTTTAACATTATATTGTAACATATAAAAATATGAGTTAGACTTAGATTTAATTTATGTAGTTTTATTTTTAAGGTTACTTTCCTTTTTTTTGGGCTTGTTTTTGTAAATTAACTAATTTAATGGCGATGAATGTTCACAGCCCAAGTATATTATTAACCTTAAGAGTACGCTTGAATTTATACTTTCAAATATTAGTACTAAAATCTCTCCCAGAAACTTGCTGGCATTCGTAGCTCGTCGTCCACTCTTGCGCACCACAGCCTGCTTGTAGAGGCTGTTTGTTAATTGAAATGCGTGTAAATATTCTGTTATGAAATACCCTTATTATCCAGTGTTGCTAGCTTTGCTATTAAACTTAACTGGTATAAGATAATGTAAAGCTCATGTTGCAATCTATTCGTTAGGATTTCTAGCATAACCTTTAGTGTTAAATAGGTATCTTTATTGTTTTCGTTCAACAAGAAATTATTTTAACACAAATGGTTTAGGTTTGGCGTGTGGTTTCGGTTTTAGAATAACAATCTCTCTTTTAAATGAATGATTTTTTTTAATGTATACGAAGCAAAAGAGGTATGTCAGGATCGTAGCGAGTGGAACAAAGTAGTCTCTGCCTACGCCTATGGGAAAAAGGCGTGACGTTATGTATGTATCTCTCCTTTTCTTCCGTGGATATCGTAAGAGGCGACTGGTTTAGGAATATTTTAGGCAACATGCTAGCAACCTGTCACTATTGTACTTTTAAACTTAAAACCTGAACAATATGCTAGAAATGGCTGATAAACGTGACAAAGTGATGGTTTTGTATGTGTAGGTAGAGTTTCGTATGCTCTGCCTACCCCGTTTCAGAAAACGGGCGTGGCGTATGTACGTAAGCATGTTTTAAACTTGCGTTATTCACTCTCATATTTATCATCGCTGTAACACGGCCGAAACGTCGAGGTAATTGAGACCTTATTAAAAAATACTGTGACTAACAATAAGTAGCGCTGAGTAATAGATATGTCGTAAAAATAAGACATATTTCGAGAGATTAGCAGTTAATTCTTGGGTCAACACTTCCCTTTTCTTTTGACTATGAACGAATGAAAAATGTTTCATTAAATCGTATGTTATCCAAAATATATTATATTTTTTTAATAAACATTTTCAATGTATCTTTTCAGTTATCGCTATGTTAATGAATTTTTGTTATTTAATTAATAGCTTGACCTCTCACAGCGCGGTCATGGACACATTTAAATAAAAAAATAACGTACTCGTTTCAACTTTAGATGCACTAGGTTATAAAAGTGAGCTGTTTACTGTACCTACTTAAAATTAAATACATACATCACGCTTCTATTACCAAATGAGGTAGGCAGAGCACACAAAACTTAACGTAGTCAAAATCATCTATAGTAACTAGCTAATTTGAATATATTATTGAAACTAGACGATAGTGGTATAATAGTGACATGTTGCTAGCCTGATGCGTAAAACATACTTTAACCTCTAACTTTAGACGCCTCTTACGATATCTACGGAAGAAATGCAGAGGTGTTATTCTATGCTCGACACCACACGGCAAAAAGTTAACACTATTATTTAAAATGGATTATACGATACTTAAGCCATTATTGTTTCTGCACAATTTTCAAAGACATCTGCGGAGAATATTGTGCAGAAAGGAATAGGATGAAACAATAATGGAATAAGTTTCGAATAATTTCTTCAAATTAACATCTTGAAAGGGCTTCCCAGAGCGCTCAGGTTTAAGAACGCCTAATAAGAACATAACACTATTTAGAGATTTCACTTGTTTCCAATGCAATTGGATCCACGTCGTTCAATTACATAGAAACCTAACAATCGCTCTCGTCTCAGAAACATCAAAAGAACAAAAGAGTCTCAATCAACTCACGAACACGAAGAGTTGATAATCAATCTAGTTTTACGTCCGATTAGGTGCAAATCACAATACAAATAGACGAGTCACGACCTAAACCCGCGTTACCACCTCTACCTTAACTGCCATCACAGCTTCAAGCAAAAACAAACTTGAACTACACGACTTTAAGCACTTTTTTGACTGCTGTTACCGCACATACGACATTTTACTACGCAACCCATGTTTTCCTTAAAAGGTCGTAGTTACTTCTAAACGCGCGGATGATTGGGGTTTTTAACAGACACACGTTAGAGTTTAATTGGCTGCACCTGACGATGGCAGTTACGTCTTACTAAAGTGGTAAACGAAGACTTATTTGCACTTACGTCAAGGTGACATACAACGTTAATGTGTATTGTATTAATGCTAAACACCCGTGACCTTACGCCGTACAAAGTTCACAATAGCTGAGTGCAGATGGCACGACCGCGTATGTGAAGTATTGTTACGTGATTAGTAGAGACAGGTGCGTAAAAGAGCGTAAGTGCTAATTACTCGCCGATTCACAAATAAGTAGTTAATAAATCGAGATAATTTCGAATTATGCGCAGCGTTCGTGCGACCTTCGCAATTTTCAATTGTTTATAAAAACCCACACTCACTAGGCCAAAATACCTCATTACAGTTGATTTATTCTTCCTCGATTAAAAACCTCGAGGTCGAATATATCCTTTACACTTAATTGCGGCGGCTTCCGATCGCGAACTTTATAAAGCATTACAAAAGGAACGACTGTCTTATAGGATAATACATCTTCCAGTGCAGCCGTAAAAGAAACAAAACTAATAAGTTGCGGGGGCACAACAGGTAGGCAGCACACTCGCGTGACATGTGACCGCACGCACACAGGCGCGCGCACACCGCGGCAATAATAAATCTGTCCAACACGAATAAAATGGTTCACCCACACACGCGCCAGTTCACCTGGGTAACCTCCAGGTCGTATACGAGTTCACTTGACACCAACACAGCGGCGTTTTCACCTGTCGAGTTGCGGTGTGAGTGTGGATGTGACTCAGTGTTGTTCAGTCGGGCTGGCTGTGTGGAGTGCTGAGGTTGTACCGACACGCCGCGCGCCGTCCACCCACGTGGGCATGCTAATAGCGTTCGTGATAAGTGCCTGACTTTTGACTGCCGATAACATTGTTCGCGTCGCCAAAACAGAAGAAAAACGCTGTTCTCTTTTTAAAATTTGCGCGATTTACTCTGATTGTTGGCTGCCAGGAGCGTGTATGTGGACAGTGAAAAGTGATAATATATTTGTGGCTCCCGGACGTTTTTGTTTTGCCGACAAACTGAGGAATATAACAGCGGCGGAGGAAACGCTCTGGAAATACTTGAAAGGTAAGCGTCGCCGCCATGAATTCGGTCCAAGTACAAATGAGAAGCAAACTAACAGACCTAATAACTAATTTGCCAGCGTACTTACTTTCTCGTTAACCCGGCACACTTATCCTTAGCGCTACAGGATGTTCAGAGCCCGCGATACCGAATCCTATAAATATAAAATAAGGATGTAAAGTAATTTTATGCCGGCCGTTGTATTGCCGATGTAAACAGCGTTTTATACAACATTACAGTTTCCAGATATAATTTAAACCAAGGTAATTCAATAATTATTGGTATTAAAATTTTAAGCGAACAAATTCCGTAACTGTAATATTGGATTTAGTTGAACTTGATCATTAAACATTAAAGAGTCAAAGTGGGATTAAGCGACATTTTAATGATACACACCTACCAATAATTAAATTCCAACCAAATGTAGATCGTACCATCTCTTAAAATAAACTAAAAGAATAATTATTTGGCTGCATAGACTATTTTGTACAAGTTCTAACTACACTCAATTCATCTTTACAAGTCTTATCATATAAACAAACATTTCTCGAAGACTATAGCGCACTTTTTTTCGGATTACACAATAACCATTGTTGTTAATAAGTTGTTAAGTGACATAAAGTATTAATTAAGTAATCACTGAAAAACATATTTTCTGAAAACATGCTCTAACGAATGCTGTTTTTATGACATTTCTTATGGCCAACTTGTTTACAGGTCTGTGACACTTTTTTAGATTCGTACTTTTATGTGATTTACCGACATTGTCAATCACTAATTGTCTTTTACCACCATTGACGTCACGTTTGTTTACATAAATCAAGTAAGGACGAAGATGAGCATATTATCTGTCGCAATATATCGAGACATAAACCTTAAAAAAATGGTCAATGGATAAAAAAAAAGGATTTTAAGAAAGTTAAATAAGCCTTTCTATTACTTTTTTTTGTCAATAACTGACCTGATTTATGCAAAACTTTTGGTGTAATTTCAATACATCTCTACTTATAACTATTCCTAGTAAAAAATCTAGTTTTACTCTTCCTTAGAAACTGCTCGTAGTATTTTGAGAATGTACAACAAAACTGTGATATCTCAGAAGTAAAAAGGTTCCTTGAAATATCACAGTTTTCTCGAAACGATCTGTTTTTGTTATCGATGCAAGAAAACATACGTGCAACACAAAAGTATGCCAAGGATTTGATTAAATGTAACTTTAGATTTCTGCCAACTATACAAAGATTATTTATTTATGGTCTCCTAAGTCTAATAAATAATTAGTAACTGGAACGTACGAATTGAAAATTTTCAATTGAGATCTTTATACACTGCTGCTTTATAGACTGCTGCAAAGAGTTTTTCCGTTCTCATGGCTGCTTGCGAACCGAATTTGCGCTCAATTGAAGCATTCAGGAATACAGCGACATTAGTTATAACTCAAGTCGAAAAATCTTAATAAAATTATGGGCTGGCCATATAGTGGCCATATAGCTAGAGCTAAATTGATAATTGTTAGAGTTGACGAACTCTTGAGTGGAGACTACGGATCGGCAACCATAGTGTAGGACGTCCTCGGATTAGGTGGAGTGGTTATCTTCGCAAGGCTGGCAAGAGCTGAATTAGCATAGGCTGATGATGATCATCGCTAAATTCATAAAAATAACAGGCTCTATCGATTTTGTGACGTTCGATGGTCTAAAGTTTCACGATTTTCACGTATTGTCAAAAACAATAACGAATCCTAATCGCAAAAATCTTACTTTTGAATCGACGTTTCGGATGTGTCGTAATGTAATTCTAACTCAACAATTATAACAATTATATTATAATAATTATACAAGTATGTACTTTTCCCAAATAAGTTGAGTACTTACATATTTTTTACTCGACTTGGTTGCAAGAGAAAATCAAATTTAAATTGGGATAATTCCTCGTAATGATACGTCCCTTCGTTTATAGCGGTTCCAATAATAATAATTGCTTGTAATTGGTAATATTACACATATTTATCAAAGTGACGTACCGACGTGTGAACATATGTTATTAGACGTATTATTGTTAAGCTAATAATGTTAAAAGCAGGTGTTCCGAATGACAAACAAGATTTTAACAATGTCGTATGTAGCTTTAGAAGCAATGGAACGAACGCTATACCTATTCGAGAATCCATAGAATATCTTTACTTATTGACTGATGTAACAGATTGTATTATCAAATGTCGCACTATTTTTAATTTTGATGTCGCACGTGTATCTTAAAAAAAAAATGCAGAAAAATAAATGTAACTTGCATGCCTTCGTAGTAACATATCTATATTATGGATTTCTTTTAGACTTAACATTCGCTTTGTTTTCCCTTACATACAGTGCTTCCTGTGTGGTGTCAGGATAGAATAACACCCCTCCATTTCTTCTGTGGATGTCGTAAGAGGCGACCAAGGACATAGATTAAGGTATATTTTAGGCGACGGGCTAGCAACCTGTCTTTATTATACCTGCCAACTCAAAACCTAAAAAGAAATATGCAAGAATTGGCCACGAAACGTGAAATAGTCATGGTTTTGTCTATGGAGCGTTTCGTGTACTCTGCCTACCCCATTTGGGAATACAGGCGTGATGGCGTATGTACCATTGCGAACAGGGATTGTTGAGCCACTTACCTGTTTGTAACTTGGTCGTGTAATACTAATCCAATAGCTGACATTTAGTCGGTCACATCAGTCATTGATTACACGTCTAAATTGCGAACAGTGCCAAGTGGCTCAACAATCCCTGTTCGTGACTGTACAGTGCTTCTTTCGAACAAGGCTTTAGTTAACCGCAGCAAAACGAGAAATAAAAGCCATTACATTTCAGCTCACAACAATAGCCCATTCCAATTATATATTACTATGACGACGAATGACTAAAATTAACAAAACAATGACTTAAAGTCCCTAATCACGGAAGTACCTCATTGGGACGCGAGCCACACACTCAGCTGTTAAATATTCAGTGACATGACGGGTCACCGAATTCTATGCTATCGGATGTGGGAAGTCTGTAGGTGGCGCGACGGGGTTACACGCCCTGTATGTGGATGATTTTGTTGTGCTTGTTAGTCGTACTTAAAATATACAGGGTGTTTTGAAACCCTTTGTCACACTACTCACACTAATCACTAATCACACTATATTAAGATATGCATAAGTCATGTTTTTAAAGCCCTATATCACACTAATCAGTAATCTCACTAATATTTATAAAGGTGGAAGTTTTGGTGTGTGTGTGTGCATCTTACTTTTTCACGCCATTTTTGACCAATTTTGTTGAGATTTGGTTTCCAGGAAGCTGATACCCTAGTTTAACATATATGCTACTTTTATTCTGGAATAATGTACAGTTCCCGCGGAATGAAGTTAGGGAAATATATTCAGGTGAAATTGCAGGCAACGGCTAGTGTACCCTATTTCAAAGCCCTGTACCTACCTACAGCTACCAGAGCAAAATATTGGTCACGAATTTTGAAATGAACTGCATATACGCTCGTGATATAAAATATATGGATTCTAATATACGCATTGAATTAAAGTACACGTGGTTTCAGTCACATACAAGTGACGTTACATATACGAAAGCTTGACTATTTCACGTTTCGGAGCCATTTTAGCATAGTTTTAGGTTAGATAAAAGTACAACCTAATTAGTAACAACCTGTATACACGTTACAGTAAAGACAGAACATCAAACAGGCTTTGCCAGGCATTTGTTACAACTTTTGACTTTGGTATTTTATCTTAGATAAGTGTATATCACAGATCCCAGATTAGATAATATTATGCTGGATACTTAATTCGAAAACTGGTATTTACCGTAGATTATTCGACGTTTATGCCATTATTATTTCTTCTTATTCGCATTTCTGCACAATATTCCCCGCAGCTGTCTTTGAACATTGTGCAGAATTGCGAATAGGAAGAAACAATAATGGGTTAAGTGTCAAATAATATTTACCGGATTATTCGACACACAGCCGCATTAAGCCGAAATTGCAAATTCAAAATTTCTTAAATATCAGCGGAATTACATTGTTTTAAGAGGGTTTTGAGTAGAACTACGAGTATGTTTCAAGCAAATATAACTCTTTTTAGTAAGAATTACATCACTTGAGGTCTTAAATTAGTAACTGAATCAAAAAAAAAGTTGTTCGTCATCAAAAACATGTTATTGCCCAACGCTATAAAAACGTAAGAAAATATGAAATGTAAGACTGTAAGTACTTAAAATGCATATTCTTACGTCTTGTCAATTAAGCCTTCAATACTCGTGTTTTTTTTTATTTTTGCCTTTAACCTGCTGTGAAAAAGAAAAACGTTAGCCTTTTAAATATTCATAGCGCCATAAAAACAATGACACAGACACGGTTATAAAAACTAGAAACGTCAAAATGACTGTTAAGTGATATCAAAATATGAATTTATTTACTTGTGACACGAGTTAAAACACAATAAAAACAAAAATATTTAATAGGCTCTTATTAAGCGATCTGTAAGATCAATATGTGGTGCCCGTGTGGTGTCGGGCTTTGAGTAATATCTCTCCATTTTTTCCATGAATGTCGACAGGCTAGCAACCTGACTCTACTATACATCTTTCATCTATGTTTCAACCTGTAATTATGCTAAAAGTGGCTACAAAACGCGAAATAGACATGGTTGATTGTGTAACGTTTTGTATGCCTACCCTATGTGGGATGCATGTAGAAAAACCATATTAGAGGCGCGATGTACATAATGTACAATTTTCACAAAAAATAGAGCATACTTCACAGAAGTACACAAAACAGACGAGCATGCATAAAGAGATTTTTAAACATAAAACTACCGTGACACTCACTCATAGTGAAAAAAAAGGGAGCTACTAACGTATTATATACAGAGATTAGCTCGATATGTTTCGGGTCAATCCGTGACCCATCGGCGCGTCTGTCCGTTGCCGTGGTGCGTAGCTCCAGTGTCATTATGAAGAGATTAATGAATGTGGATGAAAGAGGTATGTCAGGATCGTAGCAAGTGGAACAAAGTGTGTCTGCCTACCCCTGTGAGAAAGAAGCGTGACTATATGAATATATGCTCACAGAATTCGTCCAAAATATAATCTTGCGTCATACTGGATTCCCGTAACCGGCAACTTAAGAACAATATTTTAATTCTTCGAGCAACAACAATATAATATGTCAACACAAACATGTAATGCGGGGTGAGGCGGGTGTCGGGTTGCGACCGCAGCCTGCACCGGTATTACGGAGATATACAGATACAGCGTATTACATGAAGGTTTTACTAAGTAAGAGATGTAATATATTTATCTGCATATTTTTGTTGTTTGAGCCGATTTTTCGAAACCAGTTTCTTTATATTGAGTTAAAATGGATCAACTCACGTTTTTATATCGAGACTAGCTTTTGCCCGCGGCTCCGCTCGCGTTAGATTCGGGGTATCACAGAAGAGATAGCACACATACCAATTTTATAGCTTTCTACATTGAAAACTTCCACTCCTCACTTTAGGGAAATGGGGGGTTTAGAAAAGACAAAATGTAGCCTTTGTCACTCTCCATGCCCTAAACTATCTCTACCTAAAAAATAACGTCAATCCATAGCTCCGTTTAGCCGTGAAAGACGGACAAACAAGCAAACAAACAAATAAACAAACAAACACACTTTCACATTTATATATCGGTACGGATTAGCTCGACATGTTTTGGGCCAATTCGTGACCCATCATCTGCAGTAGTTGCAGCGGCAGTGCGTGTCTATCAACTGCCGTAGCTCCACATGATGGGTCACGATTTGGCCCGAAACATGTCGCGCTAATCTCGATATAAAAACGTGAGTTGATCCGTTTTATTTCACTATGAGTGAACCTCCCGTCAGTTTCTTTATAAACATCACATTGCATTCCCAAATGGGGTAGGTAGAGCACACGAAACGCTACATAGACATAAGCACGACTGTTTTACGTTTTGTAGCCAGTTCCAGCATATTTTTAAGGTTTTAGGTTAAAAGATTGCGTGGATGTCAAGGAGGTTAAGGTATATTTTAGGCGACAAGCTACCCTGTCTCCAATTCAAAACCTTTAAACATTCTAGAAGTTGCCACGAAACGTAAAACAGTCAAAAGTCTATGAAGCGTTTTGTGCGCTTTGCCTATACAGTTAGGAATACCCGCGTGATGTAGGTACGTATGTAGTTTTAGCGTGAGGTATTTTGATACCTGTAGTAAAAATTGTACTGTTACCACCACACAGATTATTTATAATAGACAGACTATGCCGACCTTAGCTAGTACATCATCATCATCATTTCAGCCATAAGACGACCACTGCTGAACATAGGCCTCCCCTTTAGACTTCCATGAACACTTGTTGGTCCATCGTTTTCCGGCGACCTTTAGGCCAAATGGAATGCCCGAGGATGCTCGAGTAGTCGCGACGGCCGCTGTCAATATGTCAATATGTAAATTCCAGCGACTTCCTACGCATTCCAGCGGCTTCTCAAGCAGTCACAGGAATCCTCGCGCATTCTCCACGAAGCGGGTCGCTGCGTTTCGCCGCCTTTCGCCGCTCTTCTGGTGTGAATTGAGCCTTATTAAGTCGTCTGTCCATCTTGTAGGTGGACGACCTAGGGCTAGCTAGCTGGTCTGCTACATTGAAGCTAGTAGCTAGTACGGTCGCTGCAAATGGTAGTGGCACAGGAAGCGTGGTGCGCGTGCGTTCTCACCGGCGGATCACGTCGGCGTGCGGCTGCGCGGCGCGGGTGACCCCAGGGTTGTCAAACGGACTTTCGGAGTTTACCGCGAGGATGGGATTAAAAGGGCGTAAGAAACAATTAAAAAGATTTATAAACACAGAAACATCACGTTTGTATGCCAAATGGTGATTTTTCGAGCGTTTCAACCGCTTTGAAGAATTTTTTTAACACATTCGGAAGTTTTTCACTTGTTTAGCGATTTATTAGAGGAATTTTTATTGATTGAAAATGACACCAAAATCTGCAGTTCATTCGAGTAAAATATGATGAGATGAATTAAGCAGTTAAGATTTGAATTATCAACCCACATGGGGTAGGCAGACTACAAGGCTTTCGTAGTAACTTTGAGCATTCCTAATTTTAGGCTTTAAAACGGATGACAGAAGTACAACATTTTAGAGAATTATAGTATTAGAGAGATGTTATTCTAAAACCGACATCACTTGGGAACGATGTATATAACTAATATTATTTTGGTATATAAGTTTTCGGACAGGCGTCGCCAACCCTGCGCGCGACCGCGTCGCAGCCGACCGCGCGGAACGACCGGCAAAAAACTGATCGGTCATATCGAATTACCAAGTTTTGTTCGTTTTCAGAAACGAGATAGCCCTTTTTGCTCCGAGACAAAAGGCTTAAGACTTAGGTGATTCAGAGCAGCCGAAAAAATGTTATTAAAGTTGCATTTTTGTTTTTTTTGGCTTGTAACAGTGCGGTAACTGTGGCTGTGGAAAATTTCGAAGATCTTCGAAATTCTTCACTACCGTTGTGAAAGACGAAAAGAGTAAAAATGTATCACAATATCCAAGATATTTAGAACGAATGAAGGCCTAAAATTGTGCTGGAATTGGCTGCAAATGTATTGAGGCATGATGTTTACGTATGTATATTAATACGAATTTTATTTAAAATAAGCGTTGCACGTAATATAAATAAGTTAAATTCTATGGCAATATGTGGCCGGCGACATTTTCATTTCATTTATCCATCTATTCTGTGGATTTCGTAAGAGGCTACTAAGGAATAAGGTTCAGGCATAATACTTAATATTTCAGTATAATATTTAAGGTGTTAACTGTCCGGGTTAACTGTCGCTTAAAAAGTATAATTTGGAAGTATTCATGTTCATTCTGCGAAATATTCATGTTTATGTATGTAGAGTTTTGTGTGTTATGCCTATCTCATTTAGAATACAAGTATGATGTATGAATGTGAAAAAAAAAACACTTTTTCTAAATTTTAGAGGTAGGTACTTACTTTTACCCCTGTGAACTTGTACCGGGGGACCTGTTAGATCCTTTGATTTTCGTGGCCTTTCCCATCGAGCACAGTATAGCTAGATCGATACGCGCAGGCGCAGGCGTGTAAGGTTATGCGGATGCTCGCGCCGGTGCGTGCGCCGACTGCAAAATGGTTCCCGAGGTCGCATCGCCCCGACCCGAGGAATGCTTTACATATATACCTACTGTTAATGTAACTTATAACGTATTCTGTCTGGCTATTCGTAATTGAAAAGGTATCTGACCAAGCGAGGTACAGTTTGGTTTGGTATCATTACCAAAAAAGATACCTACAGTTACGCAGATACTGTACATACGGTTAATCCTGTCATACTGATATTTTATGCGAAAATTTGAATACATATAAATCACGCCCGTAGTTCAAATAGGGTAGGCAAAGCACAACAAAACACTAGGTACATCGTCAAACTCGCTTCAGCCACATTTAGGGTAATTTTAGGTGTTAAATACATACATACTATCGAACCAACTGATTCCTGACCCATCGCAGAACGTTGTCACAATAAACGTTATCGACATTTCGCCTGTCGAGCAATGCAATGTCACTATGACGTTTACTGTGAGTAGGTTCTATAATGGGTCAGGAATCAATTGGTTCGATGGTACATACATACATTCACGCTTATGTTCCCAAATGGGGTACGTAAAGCACTCAATCTAGTTTTGAGTGCTTTGCAGTGCTTTGAGACAAAACCATGATTATGGGTGTTTCATTCATCATCATCAGCCTATATACTTCCCACTGCAGGGCACAGGCCTCCTCTCAGTACGAGAGGGCTTGGGCTATAGTTCCCACGCAGGCCCAGTGCGGATTGGGAACTTAACACACAACGTTGCATTACTTCGTCGCTGTGTGTAGGTTTCCTCACGATGTTTTCCTTCACCGAATAGCTCGTGATAAAATAAATAAATTCAGAGGTGCGAGCCCGGGGTTTGAACCCACGACCCTCTGCTTGAGAGGCCAACAGGTCGAACCGCTGGGCTACCACGGCTTTGGGTGTTTCATGCTTCGCAGCAATTTCTAGCATTATTTTGGTTTGAAAATGGAAGAGCTTGCTAGCCTACGCCCAAAAATATATACCTTAACCATCCCTTAGTCGCCTCATACGAACCACTGAAGAAATGGAGAAGTGTTAAACTCGACACCACACGGAAAATATAAATACCTATATCTAACTAATAGGTGTCAGGCTTGCGCATTGGTTCCACCGTGAGCAATGATCGGTAGCTCATTGAATACGATCGTGGACACCGATTGGTCTCACCTGTGACTCCGCTATTACGCGACGCCACTCCGGCGCAGGTCACGTCGTGTCGCGGTCCGTCACGAACCGGCTCGTCATGACGACAAGTGTCGCTTTGTCGCTTTTTGTCGGGTGAAAAGTGACAATTCGTCGCGGGTACAGGTGGAGGTCGGAGGCATGAGACGAATCTCGACGGTCTTTTATTTGGGATTTCTCTTTCGCCTCACTGTGCTCGGTGAACTGGTTTTAATCGAAGTTTTTTGTGTTCAGTTCGGCGGTGCAGTATATCAAATGGTCGATTCCGGTATAAAGTCTGGATTCCAGAAACTGTGATCGGTTTTTACGTGTTCCCGTGACGTTAGTCTGTTTTGTAAGTTCGTATTGCCTTCATGCCGTCACTGGGTAGAACTAATTTCAATAGCCTTTTGCTTTTATGTACCGCTTCTGCTGCTGTGTGGTATCTGGTTTAGGATGACAACTCTCCATTTCTTCCGTTGATGTCATGAGAGGAGACTGAGGATAAATGGGTATAAGTAACACTTGCCACTTTAAAAAGTAAAAAAAAAACATGCCATGCGTGAAATAGTCATGGTTTTGTCCGCGTAGCGTTTCGCAGAGACCTACTTCATTTTGGGAATACAATGTATGTATGTTATGTATATGGGGTGATGTATGTATGTTAAGTCCTCGATGCTTGTTACTTAAGCTCGCTTCTACCCCGTTACTCTACATTGTTTATAACTCTGCAACAAAAACTTCAACTTTATGGCCAGGTCGAGAAAAACCGGAGCGAAAGTAAGAAGCAATCAAATTGGTGATTGGCGGAACTGGATCGAAATCGAAGGCCGAAAAAGAATCCAAAAATGGATGATAAACATACGCCAATTAAGTTTTCTGGAGCAGTTGCGAAGTAATTACACTGCAGTTTATTGTTATGTCTGTGACTCAATTAGTGCATAAAGCGGGCTAGGTTTCAATTTTATTGATCATGAGTTTGAGTCACGATAATTGTTTGCCGTGTTGGTTTTTAACGTACTGGCAACTTTATTATTAGTTCAAGGCTTTATCGCTTTTAATTATCTTATTTTAATTACTCCGGATAGTAATTTTCTACAAATAAACCTATTTGTTTGTGTAAAATAACGCATGTGCCGCTTTCATGATTTTCTCCGTGTTGTGTCGGTTTTAGAATAACAATCTCTCTATTTCTTCCGTGGATGGCGTTAGAGCGACCAAAGGAAAGGTTAAGCATATATATCGCTATATATATCGTAGGCAACAGCCCAGCAACATGTCACTATCGTTATCATCTTGAAACCTAGAAATATGGTAGGTAGAAGTGGCTACTAAACATGAAATGGCCATGGTTTTGTCTACGTAGCGTCGCATATGCTCTGCCTACACGTGGTACACAGGCACGACAATGGATTAACCACATCTCATCTCTATTTACTTGTCTAACATAAAGCATGATTGTATGCGTTTTCCTGACTTTCGCCAGCTGCTGTCAAAGATTTGTCGGCATTTGAAAACATATGTGCGTTCCCGGCACCTGAGGGTTTGACTCTCAAAAAGAGATAAAATTCATTTTGTCGAACTTATCTATAAATTTGTAATAAGATAGAGCAATTCCGTGCCAAATAGCGCCAAAAAGGGCTACACTCCGCACAGCAGAGGCGGCAGTGAACACGTCATCCCCATCATAACATCGTTCCACATATAAAATTCTCTTGAATCCCGAGATCTCGCCAGAAAACACGGAACAATCAACGGATCGCCTGAACCCGCAGTCAATAACACATTGTCTTTTACAAGCTTTATAAACATGAAAACGTCGCATGCAATAGAAAGTATTTAAAACGCGCAATTTCACGCGGACTGGCTCGCCCAATTCTATTGTGGCGGGTAATGGGGCACAATTACAGCACGACATACGATGTCTACGGTTTCGAAATTTTCGGCCGGCGATCTAGTTCAGTGTGATCGGGGAAACTGTTACTTTGACATGGGCACGCTCTTGTCGCTGGTTTAACGGCGTGTCCCGATAAATGGTCGATCTATCCATGGTTGTCAATGGTAAGAGAGTAAGCCGTAAGGGGCTCTTTTATACGTCTTTTGTTTGAGCCTACAGCTTTGTCCAAAAGTCTTGACTCGTCTGGGAAAAAATCCTGAGAAAAGTCAAATATTTGAACTGTTTTTTCTTTGTTTTCTTTTTCAATATTTTCGTCCCGCGCAATGTTTTCAAATTTTGTCCCTGTTTGAACACTTCTTAGAACCTTTCCTGGACTATGAGACTATGACAGATTCAGATATGACAGACATAAAAATAAGCGACATATCAAAATAAGCCAATCGCCCCAGCCGTTCTCTAGTTTCAGTGCGAAAAGCGAAATAGCATTAGAATTTTGTAAGTTTAGAAGATTACGCAGCCCAGGGTCTTCCGTTGATATTGTAAGAAGCGACTAAGAAATTTTAGGGTTAGATAATGTTTCTGGTGACAAGTTAGCAACCTGTTACTATTGTAGGAAAATTATGCTAAATGTTGCTATGGAACGTTGAATAATCTTAGTTTTGACTAACATTTCGCTCTGCCTACCCGAAAAATACAGGCGTGATGTATGTCAAAGATTACACTCGCAACACTCACGACATTTCAACCCGTGGAAAACAACCAATCGAACAAAGACAGACAGTAGAGTGACCTAAAAAAAGAGTTTTGTGCAGCGCAAACAAATGCGATCACTTAGGCATTCTAGCAGTGCGAGCTGACACGCACTCGACCTCAATGTGACCTGGGGTAAACGACCCAAGACATGGATTGTGGAGCAATATGTATTAAGGCCACTTTCCCAACCCTACGAAGGTCATGCGACAATAGTACTTTTTGTAGTACAGTCAAAGAATTTGATAAATGTGCCACTTTGTACCTTTTTACAAATGTCACTGTGACATACCATCTACAAGTCAAAGCAAATGAAACTCATGAAAAGGTTCTAAATAGCACAGGTGTCAATTTCCTTGACTGTGCCTAAGTGAGCGGGTTGTTGTACGAGTCGAACGAAAGTAACGTTTTCGCATGCGCATAGAACTATTGTTTTTTATTTACGAAAAAGTATAGTAAAATCTACCAAAATAAAACTTGTCCAAACACCACACATAAATCTCTAAAAAAAATCACCTTTATTTTATGTTGGAGCAAGATAGGAAGCGTGTTATAAATTTAATTGGTTGTTGAAAATCTTAGAAACTATTCAAAGTGAACTATGGTATTGCATTGCTTAATAGTAGAAAATGACTATTACGCATTGCGACAACGTTTTACTGTAGATCGACTTATTGTCGCAATAGGTATAGACTCAGTTTCATTTTTTTTGTTAGCCTGTTGATGTATACCACTGCTGGGCAAAGGCCTCTCCTCTTAACCTCCACTACTCTCGGTCTTGCCAATCCTCTGGGAAGGAATAGCCAGACATCAGTTTAATTTAACAGGATTAAAAGAAAAATCCACTTTTACTACTTTTCGTGACTGTATTATTGATTCGCATTCACAACACTAAGGGCCAAATCAACAGAACGAAACAAAAGTTAATTTAATCTTGTAATAAAACATTCTACTCGCGAGTAAATCAATTTTACATACAATAAAAACGAGAAAAAGTGAATTATTCCAAAAGTACATTGCATTCCTGTCTGGTTGAACCCACCCTAAGACATGTCGAATCTACAAACGTATAAAACACATCGCAAGCGCCGTCCGTTTGCAAATAAACTCTTCCTAAGAACTATAAATAAAACGACTTACCTCAAAATCAATCCACACTATCCATAGGCTTAGTTTACTACCGAACATCACGACTAGATCATCAAATCATAATTCTGCTTACGCCAGGCGTTGCAAACCTTCGGCTAAAACTGACCAATAAATTATCAAGTAAATTTTAACTCAGTTCTCTGTTTTATAACTATTATTATCATTTAAAATGCGTTATGTCCCTCGAAACCTCGAATTGGTTGGAACGTCGTTTGCTAAACGGAAGCCATTGGAGGCAGGACGCATAAAATAGGTTTTATTTGACAGTGAGACGTATCAAGTAGAGAAGGTAACTAGTTTCTGAGATACGGCCGCGGACGGACGTTTACTGTGCCACGGAAATGGCGCTGGGCAGGGGTGGCCAACTTTAATTAAGCTATCAAATTAATGTGAAAAATTTTAACTGACCACCTAGAAAACATCCGAGTAAGATATGACAAAATCTTTTTATCTAACAAGACCCTTAGGCCTCTTTTCCACGGACGGTTTTTAGCCGTAAAAAACTACGGTTAATTAACCGTGTGTAGACACGGTCGTCAGTGTTGTCTATGGATGCTTGTTGATGGACACGGCAGAACTACGGCCCGGCGCCATCAACATGCGTCCATGGTGATCCATACAATGCTGACGACCGTGTCTACACACGGTTAATTAACCGTAGTTTTTTACGGCTAAAAACCATCCGTGGAAAAGAGGCGTTACACGGCATGAGAAAATGACAATGAAATCTGGGAAAAAGTCTTCCACTTTTATGTTTATTTTTGTAAGGTGCGACAAAATAAATAGGTTAAAGCGTGTTTTAGGCGATAGGCAAGTACCTACACCTACCCTGTAAATGTCTCAAATAATTATAATTATTTTTTCCAAAATTTACTACAAAACGTGAAATAGCCACTGCGTGTGCTCTGCCTACTTAAATTGGAAATACAGGCGTAATATTTATGTTTGTATCCATTTACTTATAGCAGTGCCACAGGTGCGCCATCCCTGGTGTTGGTTTATGATATTATTTAGGGCCACCAATTATTTATGTGAAAGATCGTAGTAAAATCATATTCAATCAGTTGAATAATGTGATTTTAGATTACGAGTCCCTTGGTGGGCGATTGCTTGGAGACAAGAAGTTCTTGAAACTGATGTTATTTCTTTTTCTTTATTATATTATTATTATCTTCCGCCTTTACTATAAGTAGTTATGAGTGCAATTGTGATTTTTTGGATAATTATGGAATAGCAAGAAACATCATCCTTACCTATTTGGTTCTCGCAGCAATTGTTAACAAATTGGCGTGTTTTTTTTATGAATTTAAACTCTAAAGACAACAACAGATTAAGTAAGACAGTTCCTTGCTGCCTTACCTCACCTCTTTTTACGGTAACTTATAATTTTTTTAAGAGCTATTTTTCCAGTAAATAAATTTTCTAACTTAAAACCCTACCTGTGCTAAAAGTGGTTGAGAAGCTTGGAATAGCTAGTATAGTGGCTTTGAGTAGCGTTTCGTGTGCTCTGCCTACCATTTGAAAATAAAATGTAGATAAGATGGAGCTAGAATTGTTTTCAAGTAACTAACCGTTAATTTTCCCCTTAAGTCCATCTAAAGTTTTCCAATTCGGGTAAACAAATGTACAGAAACTTCCGCGTACATTAGTACGTCTGAGCACACGTCCAAGCAATTTAACAGCACAACGGGTCACCATTGATCTATTGTGGGCATTCAGTGAAATTCTGACATTCCGAGAATAGGGTTACCATTGCCATCTTTAAAAAGTGCTAGCCAAGACGCGTGAAAACCCCGTTTTTGTGCTTAACTAAGTTTTAAAAATAATGGTTCGAACCCTCGAAACTATTGTTTGTTATGTTGTTTTAAGAGTTCTGAAAGTATTCATATGACATGAGCAACATAGTTTTCTAATGAAAAATAAAATGTAGGCATTCATTGAAAATTTACATAGGTACATTCATCACGTCTGTCTTTCTTAATGGGGTAGGCTGAGCATACAGAACGTCGCGTAGTCAAAATCTTGTATTTTTCACGTTCCATAGTTACATTCAGCATAATTTTAGGCTTGAACGTGGTTGAAAGAAGTAGAGGTACGTTGCTAGCCTGTCGCCTAAATCATACCTAAACTTATTTCCTCGGTCGCTTTTTACAACACCCACGGAAGAAATGGAGAGGTGTCATGTTATAGGGTTACAAAATAAACTCCGTCTGGACTATCATCGGACCGGGTTACAAAACAAAACTCCGTCTGAACGCTCCCCGGACGTCCTCAAAACTAGGACAAACCCAGGGGAATCTGGTTGTATGGCAACATTGGCAACCCTACGCGCATGCGTGCCGTGTTTACTAAACAGCGCGAATACCGCTGACCTTAACGTCAATGGAGATTTGGAGAACTATGCATGGCACTAAGACGCAGTTACAAGTGTTGCCAGTACTGTATTACGATTATCATAGCTAGAATTGCAAAAACTCATACAATGAACACATGTTACATACACAAAACGATGATTATTTATGTCAGCCAAAATGTAAAGTAACATTACGATTTGGAGTTGACTGTATGAAAAAAAAATTATGACATATTTTCTTGCCTGATGCCGACTCAAAATGTCTTCCTATAAAGCTCTACAAGGTTTTTAGTAATTAGTAGAGGCTAAAAGAGTACGTCGCGTTTACAAACTGAAATAGTATGACATTCCATAAATACTCTTATTTCTAAAGTGGAGACGATTAATTATTACCATGACGAATGTCGAGTGCAACGCTTTGTGCTATGACCTTGCCGATGCGAAGTGAGGTTGAAATGTGACAGACCTGGTGCACGACACCACACTACAATGTTGTATGATTGGATAAGAATAGGACCAAGTAGCGTGTGTTTTTTGTTTATTGAAGTGTTTGATATTCCATTTTTAACCGACTTCAAAAAAAGGAGGAGGTTCTCAATTCGTCGGAATCTTTTTTTTTTTTTCTGGACCGATTTGGAAAATTCTTTTTTTGTTTGAAAGGATATAGTTTCCAGGTGGTCCCATTGCCAGCATATCTTGATCTGATGATGGAATATGAGGGAAATCGAGGGCAACCCTCAAATTTTATTGGCACAGGTAATGTTTTTAGTACATTTTTCAAAGCTACACCAGTATTTACGTCTGGCAGTAAAAAAAATATGACTGAGCTGATGATGGAAGGTCAACTCCTTAATGCTTAGGAGTTAAAGGATAATTCTTTCAATACTGAATGCACCTGCAGACTGGAAATTATAATTTCAGTAATTAGTGAGGCCTGCTGGTGATGGAAGGTCACCCTCATTATTAGACAAATGCTTTCAGTATAGCCCAAATTTGAAGTCTGTTTTTTTTGTTTAAAATTATTATTTGTTTACATATTGAATTGTTTCATATTCCATTTTCAAACACGGATTTGGAGACATCTTCAGCGCTCGAGTTAGTTTGATAAAACTACACCTGAATAACCTAGGATTGACTTACATGAACACAAAATAATATCAATCTTTGCTGATATTGCGTGGAGACAACAGTCTGTGCCCTTTCATGCTGAGAGGAAGCCTATTCCCACCGGCGGGATCTATGTAGGCTCGATAATTGTTACTTATTTACCCTGTGTGGTGTAGGGTTAGAAAAATAACTTTTTATTTCTTCCGTAGATGTCGTAAGAGGCGACTAAGGAAGGTTTGGGCTTGCATTAGACGACGCGCTAGCAACCTGTCACTATTATATCTCTTTTTAGGGTTCCGTAGCCAAATGGCAAAAAAACGGAACCCTTATAGATTCGTCATGTCTGTCTGTCTGTCTGTCCGTCCGTCTGTCCGTCCGTCCGTCCGTATGTCACAGCCACTTTTTTCAGAAACTATGAGAACTATACTAATAAAACTTGGTATGTAGATGTGTTCTGTAAACCGCATTAAGATTGTGACACAAAATTTAAAAAAAAACAATAATTTTTTAGGGTTCCCCGTACATGGAACTGAAACTCAAAAAATTTTTTTTCATCAAACCCATACGTGTGGGGTATTTATGGATAGCTCTTCAAAAATGATATTAAGGTTTCTAACATCATACTTTTCTAAAGTGAATAGTTTGCGCGACAGACGCTTCCAAAGTTGAAAAAGTTGTGTCTCCCCCTCTAACTTCTAAAATAAATAAGTGATAAATCTAAAAAAAATATATGATGTACACTACCATAAAAACTATCAACGAAAATTGGTTTGAACAATATCTACCAAGTAGTTTTTTTTTAATAAATAAAATTAAAATTTATCATTAGTTCCAAAATCCGTCACTAGATGGCGTTGGCTGTAAGCTACATCGCGGAAAGGATACTTACGTATCCTTTACGGAACCCTCAGTGCGTGAGTCCGACTCGCACTTGGCCGGTTTTTAAATCTTTAATTATACTAGAAGTGGCTGCGAAGCGTGTAGTAGTCAAGGGGTTGTCTATCTCTACCCGCCCCATTTTAGAAACCAGGCGTGATTGTACATAAATTATTATGTATTTTGTATGTAAGTTATCTATTTGTTTAAATATTTAACATAAATACTAACTAGCTATGTAATATAACAGCCGTCCGACTCATTCGTTGTGAAATATCCCTGTCAAATTTAATAACATTTCTGTTTCTTCTCGTATATTTACTATGTGTATATTTTACTCTATGTGTAAGCTACTGAAAAACCTAATTAACATATATATGTATACTTGTTGCAGGTAATTTACCAAAACTCGGGACGTAATTGCAAGTCGACCTTCTCTCACGAATTAACATTTAATGAATAGTTGTTTTTACACTAACATTTATATAAAAACTAAATATGACTATTGTTGATGCGTTACGAGGTATTTTATTTCTATATGTTAATTTGTCATATATTATACAGGTTTATTCAGGGGTCAAATGACAATCAGGGCGGACAGATATGACTACGTTTTTAAATTCTGTTTGTAATTTGATGGTGAACGGTGACCTTCCTTTTTTATATAGGTATCTTTGTGTAGGTAAAGGAACATGGCAGATAATTATTTAATAGACGCAACTAGCATCCATTATAATAATATGAAGAAAACGTACCCATGTACATCGTATCCATAATATATACGCTAACGTCACGCGTGTACAGGTACACAAATCTGGTAGATGGAGGTCTAACACAAAATATTACAAAGACAAAGTCTATTTCGCTTTTGATTGTCGAAATTTAGACCTCGTGAAATGTCTACGGCTAGCAGATAACGGTAGAAAGAGTGGACCCTTCTCTACGTAGTAGGTACAGTCAAGGAAATTGATACCGGTGCCACTTTGAACCTTTTCATAGTGAGTTTCATATTGCTTTCATTAGTAGAAACTGTAGAGAGTATGGTTTGTCACAGTGACATTTCTTGTGAAAAGGTACAAAGTGGCACAGGTATCAATTTTCTTTACTGTACCTACTATTGCCTATTCTGCACTATTGTTCCCCTTAACTTAAAACCCAAAAAAAAAACATGCTGAAAGTGGCTATAAAACATGAATAGAGCTTCGTGTGGCGCCTGCCCTGTTTAAGAGCACACGCGTGATGCATGCATCTACTCATCTCGTAGCTACTTTTGTTTTTGCCAAGTTACCTCCCGCTTTTCTTAGAGGCCATCGACGAGCTCATATTGTCTTGCTCCATGTCAAAACAAGCCGTCATTGTCACGCGGTGCCATTGGCCACGCCAATTTCTCACGTCTGCACACAATGCTTGTGTGCCAGTTTTTCTGGCAAACTCCGGTGACCTGAGTGACATTTGTGACCTCAGTACGATTAGCTCATTACCATTAGTACAAGGGATCGTGGTAACCATATAACTGTTCAATTAGGTACTTAGATATTATTTTATCCCTCCCTCCTAAGACAAATTATGATTTGGTGACTCTGTCTGTAAGTTCTATAGTGGTCACGCTTCCACCGCTTTATTTACTTTGACGGAATTGTGAAGATAGTTTATAGTAAACATAGATTATGCACTTTTATTTCTGGAAAATGTAGCAATGCAGTCGCGAGCAAGAGTCGTCTTTGTAACATTTTACTGACTTGTGATTGGCCGCTAGAATCGTAAATCCTCTTCATTTTTTTTTGTAATTCGAATTTCAATTCAAATTAAAATCAAATTTCGAATTCCCCGCCCTCGTCTGGCGGGTACATCAGTAATTATTAATCAAGATGTTCAGTTTCTATGTTCTGGATCCTTGTTTTTCTTCTAATGTTAGACAAGGAGGTAAAAATGATGAGACCTGGAGGCCGACTGCGTTATATCTTGAATACATCTTCCTACACATCTCTTGGTGAATGAAATCGTGCCAGTAGAGCAGTCATTTGGTTTTGCTGTGTTATTTACCTTTGTACTTAAATAATGTTGGTGTTTTATTAATACTTAACGACTTTTTAAGCATGTATAACGCATATTGTGTTTAGTTACGAGTATTTTTTGTTTTTCCTGCGTGGAGTTGAGTTGGAATAACACTCTCCATTTCTTCCGTGGATGTAGTAAGAGGCGACTGAGAAAAAAATAGGTTTAGGTATGCTTTAGACAACAGCAACTTGTCACTATTATAGATACCCGTTCCATCCGTTTTCAAACCTAAAATTTATGCTAGAATTGGCTACAAAGCGCGAAAAGGTCATGATTTTGCATGTGTTACGTTTTGTGTGCTCTGCCTACCGCATTTAGGAACACGGGCGTGATTGCATGTACTTTTTTTTTAACTACTTTGTGCCGAGTTTCTTGCGGTGCTTTCTTCTTGGCAATCATGTTCTTTGCGATTAGAAAAAAATAATAGGTACTTGCAGCTAACCTTTCCATTATAGAACAACATTCTTGTTTCTCACATGATCAATGATCTGTCTCTTCTGCGACACCGCAGCTCTATGACCTAGTGCTAATAAGTGTTATGTTGCAGCAACCACAAAGCCTATTGTGTCACTGCATGCCTTCGACCTTGCTGGTACCAAGGCCGTGTCAATATTTGTACCATTGTAGAACTACACTTTAAATTGATATGTAACGGCTTTGTTTTAAGACACTTAATTATTAACTGCTCTTAAAATAAGAAAGAAAGGGGTGAAGAAGTCATGGACTTTTACGTGGAATTAAACTTTATTGTTTGTATGTTGCTAGTAAGTTACTAACAAACGAGTTATGAAGTCCTGTTGAGTTTGGCATTCAAAAACGTTTGACAGCACGTATGTATGTGCTCTCATCATGCCTGTATTCTCAAATGGGGTAGGCAGAGCAAACGAAACTCCACGTGGACAAATCCATTACTACCTATTCCAAGTTTATGGCCACTTCTAGCATATTTTTTTGTTTTTATTTTTAAGTTGGCATGTATTATTATAAGTTGCCTATAAGTAGCCTATCGCTTAATATAAACCATAACTTATTTCTTAAGTCGCCTCTTACAACATTCAGGAAGAAATGGACAAGTGTTAATCTAATTCCTACATCGCACGGGATTCACGGTGGAGGTTCACATAGGTACATGTTTTACATGGGTCGCGTGTAACTGGGAAATCCGATTGAATTAAGTAACATAATAAACTTATGTTCTTAATAATTGCAGACAAAAAGTTATGGGGCTTCAGGTAAAAATTAAATGATTAAAATGCTTGCCATTCCCGAAGGTTGACGATCTCTTTCTTAGCCGATATTTAATATCTTATGAAAAAAAAAATTATACGACAGTAGGAATGATGTTGGTACTAGTACCCTTTGGTACTACCTTTACCTTTACCTTTGTATAGATAATACCTAGAAGTAATCTTTCATTTTGTGAGTGTAGGCATGAATAGCAAGACACTGCAAAATGCATATAAGGTCATCTCCTCCAATAACCTCTACCCAAAGAACACGTCACAATACATTTCAAATATCGAACACTCGAGTATTTAGCCCACGAAAAAAACCACAAAACACTGGCAGCCATGATCGACAAAACCGCAATTACCAATCGTTGTTTTAAAAATAAACTGTTGAGTTTTCCGATTTCCACGCGACCTCCGTTCGAAACAATCGTGCTTATCACTTGACCCCTTTAACGACTTGAAACAAGGCGGAATAACGGCCTAACCGCCCAAACACAGCTAGTTCAAACTGCATCTAAGTTCAAAAGCCGTAGGTCGATTTTGAAATAAGACGGCTTCGTGTTTTTTTCCAGTGTTATCGTACTGTGTTCATGTTTTAGGCATTTCGGTGCGTTCGCTTGTACGTACGGAGCGTTGTAATTTAATTTTATACGATAGGTGTTCGAAGCGAATTCAGAGAACTCCTAGACTAGGTATTTTATTGGATGGTTTATCATTTCTATAGCGAGGTTTATAGTTAATTCAAACGCAACGTTTCGAGCCCTCTCCGGGTCATTGTCGTGGCAATAAAACGCAAACGTTTTTTAATTGTTTAACAGTTTTTGAGGTACAACCTGGTGAAGGACACATGCAGACCTGAGGGTCCCCTATTGACCTTTTGGGTACGGAACCCTATAAACTGAGCCGCCTATACGACGACAAGAAATATACGCCTTTATTTGTTTAAATATCTCTATTAAGCGCGCGCCCGACACAAATTAAGATATTCCCCGACAATTTCCTAGATATCGCCTAAAAGAAACAAGCCAAAGTGTCGATGTTCATTCTGAATGAATTTAGATTACAATATTAGCATTGTTTATGCCCTACGAGTGGTGTAAAGTGGTTTCGGGTGGTCCAAAAGAAGGTCTCTATTTGGTGTCGTGTGACGGTTTTATAGGCGCGGGGCAGTTCTTTTGGGTTTTAGTGTTTACAAGCTGTTGGCCGCAGTTTCGGTGTTGTGGTCGGGCGGTACGGTCAGCGGCAAAGATTTACACGGCCAAATTGCCAAAATATGTTTTCGATCGATCTTTGTTACTCACTGTACGAATCGAACGTTTTGATCTCTTAAGGTTTTTCTAATAAATGTAGTTTCTACTTCTATGTAATTTAACAGTTGTAACATTTCAATTTGTATTTTTTTCTTCAGAAGTTCTGTTTAAATTCGTTGTATGCCTAAAGATCTTTATTTAAGTATCTATTAATACTCCTTCGTCGTTGAAGTGTTGACACGTCAGACAAGTTGTCAATCATCGCACAAATAAACTAAGAAATATATACGTTTTCAAACAAATCAACACATTAGTAATTGTGCTGTGATGTTTTTATTTTTCACTAAAACCGTAATTATGTAAGAGTATGTCTATATAAAAAGTAAGGAACGTACTTAAAAAATAACAATTTACGTACATACTCATATTGGAAATAATAATGTCTTTGAATCGAGAGAAACTGGAATGATATTAATTTTACTTTATTTTATAAAACGGTACAAGCTGGAGTCAAGTGGTCAAACATTGCCAGACAACGCTAGTATACGCTGCTATCTAAAGACGCCATAAATAATAAAATAGAAAAAAATTGATCTCCCAACCTTAGGACCTAATTCCGCGCCCGCTCCTGCCTTGGCCCACTAGTGGGCACGAGCCGCGCGTGGGGCAGGCGTGGGCGTCCGAATAAACAAGTCTGTATGTAACGACGAAGCTCGTAAATTGATCTGAGATGGTTCGTGGAACCGTGGGCTAAGTTCAATGTCTTCATTGTTGAGTGTTTAGGGTACTGACAAAAATATGGACACTTTTCCCCTTTTTTGGTATAAGACCCTAAAGTACGAAACGTATAAAATTTCAGATCTGTATCATGTAGTGGATTTTAAGGACGAAATTCAAAATTACTTAATGCAATTGCTACAGTCCTACACAGATCTATATGCAATATCGTAGTTGTCAAACTTATTTCTAGTCTAGTAAAGTTCATTTCCTTTTCTGCTACTCTATCCACGAAAACCACGAACATACCGGCCCTTTTAAAACACACATTAGAAAGTGTAGTCATCCCGACATCTCCACCAAAATTTTAAACCCTTCATTTTAAAACGTACTTTTGCTAATTAAATCACATTTATCACGCCATCCACAAAACCCGTATTACAAATGCAACTTTTTTTTTATACGGAACACCATCCATTTTCTTCTAAGGTCAGTTGCTCACTAGGTAGTCTGCCCTGTGGAGTCCGATAGGACAGGTGTATTACAGTCTTTACTTGTCCCGAATGTAGGTGGCAGCGTTGTTCAACCTCCCAAATGTTATCGGTGTAGATGAAGACATTTCTCGATATGAGCAAACACAAATGTTTATTGAAGTCGCATGAAGATGTTTGACTTTGGAATTTTATTTGACGTCTTGAGTGCAATCTTCAATTTTTATGGTTAGAGACAGGTTCGATTTTTAAAATGAGATCGGATTCGAAAAGTTGGAAATGTAACATCGATCCTAACAGCTATTGATTCCAATATAGTCTCTGTTTCGTTTTTTAGAACTTATGGATGGTATGATTGTTTATTAGATGTTATTTATTTGAGGTCAAAAGTTTACAGTGATTTTGATACAGAAATAAATAATAATAATTTACGGGGACTAATGAAGTTTTCATACAAGTTAATCCATACTTTACATTTTATTGGTAGACTTTCTTTCACTAATGAAGCTCAACTCGTTTTTAATAACTCATTATTAATTTACTATGACCTATTACCAAAGGTTACAGTAAACACCGCTGTTATATTGGACGTAATATAAAATACTCCTTTAAGGCAAAACCTGACGACACACAGCAGTAGTAGATGTGACGCGGCGACACTGCTGGTATCCATGCATCTTCGTAAATAATGCTTTATAATTCATGCGACACGTCGTCGATCGGCAGACGACATGTCATCAGTTACGACGGAGCATCGACACTTTCAAACAACAACTTTACAAACTGATTTTTTTCTGATTTAGAAGATTTTTTGATGTCAGGTAAAATACACTTTCTTCCGTTGGTGTCGTAAGAGGCGACCAAAAAAAAGGTTTAAGTATGATTTAGGCGACGAGCTGATAACCTGTTGATATACCATTTCTAACTTTTTTTAAACTAAAATTATGGTAGAACTAGCTGCAAAACGTGAAATACTTAGTCATGGTTCTATCTGTCACATCTCGTATAGTTTGTCTGCCCTAATTGGGAATATAGCCGTGATTGTATGTATGTATGTAGAAGAAGAATTATTCATGAATCAACAGGCTTAGGATGCTAACAAACTCATGTCGCTTTGCGGGCGGGATATACTACTTATCACTTTCTGACGTCTCTAGTTAGGCAGTGACAGGTATAGTCTATCTCACAGCGACAGGTAGTAACGCGGCGATTACGCGACGACACGTCGTCGGTTGTCGCTCCACGTCGTCAGCTACGAACTTGCACCTTTACTCGTTACTCCAACAATCACTTTCTTTGCTTCAAGCGTAATTATTGCATACTTGACCTGCCAGGTTAAGGCCTGCTGACCGATCAGGCAACTATTGACATGTTTACACTCTTACATAACTGAAGACGGCTTTACACCGAGTTTGTTAGGTGGTCTGTGTCAAAGAATATACGCGGATTTGCAAGATCTAATAAGGATAATCTCTGGAAACGGATTGAATTACTGTATGCATTGCAAAAAATAAAACCCACCTACCTAAAAGCAGAAAACGGTTTCGTAAATTCACATTCTCATGGTTTTGACTCATTCATGTTTGGTAATAACTTCTCTCAATTTTTTTGTTGGTGTCGTAAGAGACGTCCTAGACACTACTGAAGTTTTCGGAATCTATGTGCCAATTTGAATTTGATATTTACCACGAGCTATTTTGTGAAGGAAAATATCCTGAGGAAACCAACTAAAACTATAGCTCAAGCGTTATACTGAGAGGAGGCCTGTGCCTTGCAGTGGGACATATTTAGGCTGGATTATTTATGAGGTATTTCATCGTTCCATCTTGCCTATGATCGTCCTACAATACGTTTGCCGAGCCGCGGTCTCCACTCTAGAACACGTCTACCCCAATGGTTATCGGCAAGGATTGGTAGTGGTTGGAAGAGGAAAACGGGGGACTGAGTTGAGTGCCGTGCAATAGGAAAGGCCTATGTCCAGCAATGGACGAATATAGGCTGATGATAATGGTGATGGTGATTAATGAGGTTATTGTGGAACCGCTGGCGCTTGTCCCCCGCACCCACGACCTCAGCCCTCAGGTCGCGTGGGTCACGCCGCTCATTTTCCTTCTGTCGCCGCAGAACCTGTCGGCTGCCAGTTCACGGCCAGGCCAGACTTGGTGCTGTTTACCTAGTTGTGGAGATGCGCAACGTACACTCGTAAATACTAGTCTCTAGATACTCATCGACCGTTCTCAATGTTCAATGTCTCAGAGGCTTCTCGTGACAAAAGGGCTGGCCAATATTTTGCCAAGTAAAATTCTGACAGTTTTTAGGGCATCCTACCCATTGGCAAAATTACGTAAACTTTAGTATGCTCAGCCTACCTCAGTTGGGAATGTAGGCGTGACATTTATGTATGTTGGTTTCAGCGGTTGAAGTGTCCTAGGTAACAGATAAACAGCGATAGATGTACAGTGGTCAGCCACATAATTATAGTCATGACCTCATCAATGCCGTGGTACCGCAGCGGTTTGACCTGTGGCCTCTTATGCAGAGTATCGTGGGCTCAAATCCGAGGCTCCCATCTCTGAATTTTGTGTGTTAAGCTCCCAATTCGCATTGGGCCCATGATGTGTGAGCTATAGCTCAACCCCTCTTAGACAGAGAAGAGGCCTGTGCCCAAGTACGTATTCCGGCTGGATTTTTTTAACATGTTTACTTATGACCCCATCAAACACTCACCTGTCAAGTCAAACTGTAGAGGTAAAAAACTTCGTCACAGATGTTAAAGTTGACATATTTTTTGCGGCTCACAAATGATGGGCAGCCTCGTCTCATGGTTATTAATATTTACGAATCGTCAAATTACCATTGTTTTGCGGCACACCATAAAAATCCCATTGAACTTTGATTGGGTATTAATTGTGTGTAAATACTACAGCACTTAGCTGTGCAAATATGCGCGAGAGAGCCGCATGCTAAATGGGTGGATCGTTTCGGTAACTCACAACTCATAGTACAGTACGGTACATATAATATAAGTCACGCGGTGATTTGAATGAAAAATTAAAGTAGTATATATGCAACTCCAAGTTGTAATGTTGCTTTGCACTTTGGCAGACCGTATGTACACAACACAAAATTACCAAATGGTCCCGACTCCAAATCTCCTACTATACACCAATCGATGGTTTAAGATCGCCCGTCGAAACTAGTGGGGGTAATCGGCGCATCGGGGGCAGCGCGGGGAGGTGAAGTGCGACTGGTCTACCAATAACGTGTCGCCGTCCATGCCCCTCGCTTCTTGGATACCGGAGAGACCTAGAAATCGACTTCTGCGCATACCCCTTCTACTTTGGCCGAGCGATCTTAGCTTTATTGCGTCAGATAATGACAGAGAAAAAAAATTGACATTGACACGTCTTATTTTCCGCAACTGAAAGAGTAATAAGTAATAACTGAATCACGAGAAGCTGAAGACAGATAGGTATGTTGTGTACATGGAATCAGATAGACTATGCTTAACAGCGTACATTGGCTAGAGTATTTAAAATGTTGTGTGCAATTTTTTACACATTTTCAACCTTTTTTTAAACTCTTTATTTGATGTCGCCTCTAGTTCATTACTCATTACGTTACTTATCAAACCACACATAGTATTCCCAACGACTATTAGAAAATCAGTCATTTAATTGTCATTCAATGGACAATGTATTGTTAGTTACACATGTCATGACCCGTGTGGCGTGTCATCGCTCGGCCAATCAAATCCGCTTGGCAAATAGCCATTAACGACATTACCTGGCTATGGTTGGCATTGCCAATTGCTTTTCAGTGTGATAATGATAATTATGAGAAACCCGTGTGGTTTCTGGTTTAGAATAACATATATCTCTCTTTCTTCTGTGAGCATCGTAAGAAGCGACTAAGGAAATATATTTAGGTATGCTTCGACAGGCCAGCAACTTGTCTATGTTATACACATTTGTACTTCACTATTTTGGTTGCAATTTTTTGTATGACTCTAAATCCGACACCACACGGATAAAGATTGATATAGGTTATTTTTATCCCAGAAAATGTACAGTTCCCGTCGGATAACGCAGCAAATCCTACGCAATCAATGTAGGAGACAACACCTAGTTTAATATTTAATATTTATAGACTGTTCCCATCATCAGTGTAAATGTTGAATTTGTATAATGTGCAAGACGACTAAATGCACTTTTTATGGTTAGATAAATTTTCCTTGACGCTTAGTTATACCAGTTTGACCTTTCATTTAGGGTCGTAGATATACACGACCAGTACCTAAAGACCTCCGTGTAGAAGCTGGTGGTGTTAGGAGAAGGTTCTTGAGGTTTTGGAGGTTCATATGTTTTGATATGACGGTCACGGCGGGGTTCCGAGGTGCTAACTATGTCGGTGTAAGATGACTTATAAAATGTTTGGTTTATTATTAGCGGGACCGAACTTGGTCTATGACAGGTCTATATTTATTACAGGTGTTGGAAAATGTCGTGAGTAGGTGGATGATATTTTTATGGGAAACAGTTGAATATTTTTAAAGTAACTATTTTAACTATCTCTTATTGCTAGAATTTTACAGTGGTGATGACTTCAGGGATGCTTTCTGGTGACACACTTATATACCTACTCATGTCAATCTGACTCTGTTTCACGAATGAAACAAAGAGTTCATTTTTTCGTCAAAAATTATACTCCATTTTTTTTTGCAAGTAAGCCGTAAGGTGGTCTTTTAGATGTCTTTTGTTTAAATCTACCGACGCTTCGCAAAACCATGATTGCCAAGAAGAATGCGCCGCAAGAAATTGGACACTTTTTTTTTCAAAAAAGGGTGTTAAAGCTACCGCGACATGTTTTTACACACGTAAAGAAAACTCGCTAAGTGGTAACAAGTCAGCAACACAATTATGGACAAGGATAAAAAGGTAATTTGTTCGCTTTCTACGTAATTATGATGATCCATATTTTTTTTATTAATATATTAATTAATACAAACTGTCAATAAAATAAAATTGAAATATGTACATGTAAAATAACAAAATTAAAAACAATCTTTGATCATAAGTAGGTACTATCCTTTTTTCGAGTCACTTTGGCGATTTATCTAGAAGTTTTTAAGACATCAAAGACCTTGTCAGAATATTATAGTGTGGATACAACCCTGAGATACAACTTGTCTGTAGAAATATAACTTCTCTGTGTCTCCTACTTTTATACAGTTTCAAGCCACAGATAATAACAAATACAGATAATATTGATTGTTAACTGAATTGTATGGCCAAGGTTTTTTTCTTAATGTTGCCAGTAACGTGGTCCGAGAGCCGAAAGCGAGTTAGCATTATAAAGGCTTCCGATACACAATGGGGGCACTAAGATGGCGCTGCCTGATAATTGCGTAATCGTGACTACCTTTATCTGTGGTCGCAAGAAAAAAAATGGATAAGTGTAGAAAATGTAGGCTAAAATCGAACAAAAGATTAATGTCTTATTTTAAAAGAAACTAAATACGTTTTATAGTGAAAGTAAATTCTAGTCTAAATTACAAGTCTGTATAAATTTTAAGAAGAAGGTCGATTACTCTTTATTAAAAGTTTTAGTTAAAGTAGGTACCCAATAAAAATGCATTGAAGAGTTTTTTATTATAGAATTTGAAATAGGAACACACTCGAAAGTTTACTTTTCAAGAAATATTATAATAATCCACCTTTTTCTTAACAGTAAAAAAATATCAATGCATATTCATTTCCCATACGACTGTCGAGCGTCCAGCTCAATTAATAATTCTGCATTTTACGTTTTGTAGTCATCTTCATCATAGTTTTTGGCTTAAACATAGATGAATGTCGTAGCAATATATATGTAGCATCAAGTTGAACTTGCTTTCAAGTATGTTTAATTAAAGCTAAAAGTGGATGCGAAACGGGAAGGAGTCACGGATTTAGTTTAACTGCCTATTTAACGTTTCGTGCGCACTGCTTGCCTTATTTCGGAGCAATAGATTACCCTTTTTTTTTCAGGCGAATTTTCCTGAAAACTTTCCAGCGACATTTTACTTGCCCCCGTAGTGTCGTGCGTCAAGTGCTCTTTATTCATATCGGTCTTTGTCTCTATGCTAATGCCGCGGTCACCGGTGCGACCTCTCGCCCGCAAGGTCGCTTGTAGGACGCGCACTCTCAGAACAACCGGGCGAATTTACATGAAAACGCGCGAAAGGACGCACGGGATTGTAGGCCTTATTGGCTTCGAGTATAGACGGTTATGTAAGGCGTATGTCATAATTTAGAGGCTGAAGTTGGTCTGAAAACTGTTAAAATGATGTCATGGCGGATGAGATTTATTTAAGAAAAATAGAGGCTGTACAAGCGGAAGTCTCTTTTTAAGTATTCTAATTAGAAAGAGAGTTTTGATTGTGTCAAAGATCAACAACAGATCTCTTGATCTGCCGTTGGTTAAAGCTAGCGGAAGTAATTTGATAAAAGAAGTGTCGAAACTAATGCAATGCGATATGACATCTCATACGTTATTGATTTTGGCTCTACATTTTTATATTAACTCACTCCCATCGTTTGTGACATTATTAGTTAGACAGCACTCACTTTGCTCACAATTATACCTAATTACTAGAGAGTCGATACGACGCACACAAGAACATATCCTGTAATGCCAGCAGGATTTTGACATTCACTCATTCAATTCATTCATTCTCCTTTTACAATCAGTGCTTCGTGTAGTGTAATCATTCATTTCGACATTTTCGACTGTCGTAGCCTGTTTTGAGTGATTTTTTTTCTAACATTCAACTCACGCCAAAGCGATTCAGCCACATATTTAACATCTCCAATAATAACTATAATTGATAACCGGAGAACAAAAGGCTGAACCTTGGCCCGACCTTCGCTCATCCTCGCTCTACAACCAGCCGCGTTCCGGTTCACGCATCTTCTGTCGCTAAATGTGCTAATAAGGTTGGGTATGAATGAGGTTTACGTAATGTACCTGGCCGGCGAGAAACGTATGAACCTGTAACTGAAGTCAAATTTAAATGTTGTTGTTCTAACGCGCGGCACTTTTTTTTTTAATTTAGTAATAAGTCGCTTTTTCTTCATAGACCTCTTTTCAACATTTTATTGGGTTTGGTGGACCCCCTTCTGCTACATTTTTACCAAATTCCTACATACACCTATTTTTGCCAACCCAGCACGGACCCCGATCAAGTCTCCTGTGTTCCAGTGTATGGTGTCCACCTGGATCACTTAGGCAATCACCTAACGATATTTGTTTTTCTCGGAATGAGTCACTCATGAAGAACGTATTTACTCGGGGTGACTTATTTAAGGACAAAATTTTACTATCGCTTAGTTAGTTCCCAGATCTATTAAGGTAAAAGTACCAATGCTCGGCGCCTCAACGCCCAGTAGATGACACCCATCTGTCAGCTGTCTTACTATGACATAAGGTTGCAAGTGCCAAGTATTGGGTCAGTGTCGAGAACAGAGATTTTAACCTTAATCTTGTTTGGTTGAAACGACCCTATGACCATTTGGTAGCAAAAACCTTTTCAGTGACGTAATCAGGGCTATAAGTATGATCTTACTAATATTATAAACGTGAAAGTTTGTGAGTATGGATGGATGGATGTATGGATGGATGTATGGATGGATGGATGTTTGTTACTCCTTCACGCAAAAACTACTGAATGGATTTTCATGAAACTTTACAGTAATGTAGCTTATACATCAGAATAGCACATAGGCTACCAAGCTACCATTTATAAAGATTTTGTTTGAATTTTCCAAAATATTACGATAAGTGTCGAGAAAGTAGGAAAAAATCTAATGTCTGCTGGCTATTCTGGCGGGCGCTTCCTAATAATAATTCCGAAATCTCTTCTGTGTTAGCCCGAATTTAACGCGTGCGAAGCCGCGGGCAGAAGCTAGTAATTTGATAATTGTGCGTATCTAACTTTCTACTCCAATATCAAATTATAACGTCACTAAAATATAGATGCATGCTGTAATTAAAGTTAAAAATACACGTATTATGAGTACAGCCAGCGTCGAAACTGGCTCGTGAAAATGTAAATCTTGAATAGAGTTTAGGTTGTTCCACATCCTGTCAATAAGTATACTTTGACTGTGTCACTGAGAGCCTCCTCTAACGCTATTAAGATATTTTCGACAAGTATGGCGACAGTTGATTGCAACAAGGTTCAACCGAATAAATTTTTGTCTTTTTCGGATGTAACATGAAATTAACACGCTATTTTCAAATTCTACAAAGGCGTGCAAGCAAATTTGTTAAATTCAAATAGGAAGGTGCGTTAAGGCAAATCTGGCGAGGGCGTATATTATTGACCTGATCAAAGATTACTTCAAGAGGCTAAATTAAAAATTATCAGAAGTTGTATGACGAGACGGATGAATGTGAATGAAGCGAGAGAAGTATGCCAGACCAGAATCGAATGGCGCTCTGTAGTCTCTGCCTACCCTGAATAGGGTGTGAAGTTAATGTTTATATTTAAGTGTATTTTCAAAAATATATCTGTCCTGTTAAAAAAAATACATGACTGTAGGTATGCAATGACCTTAAATCAGACGTTGCATCGTGGTGAGCCGTATTAATAACCTATAAACAAATTACTTTTCTCATTAACGAATTTAGGATGGATGCGATACAGATCATGAATACAAGCTACTTTTGATACTGAATGTACGCGTATCAACGAGTATTTGCGGCGAAATCATAAATCATTGTTAAAATTCTTAATTCATTAGAAATTTCACGTTTCATTGTGACTTGAGCGATGAAGACTAGCGTCGAATTAATGATATACCGTTTGATATCATTATTAATTGGGTTAAAAATATCATTAGGGTTCCGTGCTGTCATTGTTGCTGCATCAATCAAGTTAATGAGTGGTTTAACTGCGTAATGAGAGTTTCAGATTAAGATGTAATTAGTTGGCTAAGTACCTTGCCTTGTTAGTTTGAAAGAGCGTGCCTCCCAAAGAACCTCGTAGCAGTTACGTCTTTTGTTACCAAGGTAGACGTATTTTGAGTTGTTGCCTTAGGATGATTTAACACCCGAAGTAGAAGTGATTAAGTAGCACAAATTATACTTAAACGAATGGCCTGCGTTTAATGTCCGTAAATGATGCAAAAAACTGTAGGCGAATAGTTGGAGAAGTTGGAACGCGTAATGTAGTGGAATTTTTACACAGTATACTTTACTACGTTTGCTTTAAAACTCCTTAAACCATATTTTTTGTGACTCGGTTCCAAGGTTTTCGGTGTTTTATGTACCTACTTTTTTTATCAAAATACATAAAATTCTGCATACCCAATTTTTTTTTTGAGCGTGATTCTGAATTATGTTTTCGAAACTCGGGCAGATAATTTGTACAAGAAAAATACTTACCCCGTACAGTGTGAAATGTATTGTCACAAAATTGAAATTTTTGAGTGGGATATTATTTTGAACTATTGTAATCAACGTACTGAACTTAGTTCGTAGAAAAACATTTGTGAATATACCCGTTTACTTTTAATTGTAATTTATCCAAGCTTATTCTCACTTATTCTGGTTATCCTCAATTTGCTGAACGTGGCACTGGATTTTTGAATTCATGTGCTCTGCCTACCCCTCATGAGAATACAGGCGTGAGAATATGTATGTGTATGTATGTATTATTCTCACACATTTAAATTAATTCCACGTCCCTGAAGCCATCATTTTCATTACAAATCTAAATGCAAAAGTTAAAACTAGAGTAGATACAGCATCTATTTTACTTCGCCGAATCAAACCCAGTAAAAACTCACTATATCTAACGACCGTTCCTGTGTGGTCCAAGTAAACAAATAAAATCTAATACTCGTGTCCCTGCTCGGATCTACATAAATCAAATCGTTAGGCTTTGATCTCCCCGCTTTACCTTCGACCTGACCATTAATATCAAACGTACAACGGTTAAGACTTAACATTAATGAATTACAGTAAGTCGAGACCATGTAACGCAAACTTGATGAACGATTAGCCACAAGACAAATACGTACAGTAGTTAATCAAGTGTATGTACTTCACTTTTCGTACCTACACTCGACGGTCACCTTCAAGTTGTTAGATTTAGTATAGATCACATTTTTACTTTAATGTCATTGTTACTTAAATTACGACATTACATATTTTACGACAATTTCGACGTTGGCGAAATGCGTGAAGCGTGATATTTAGATATATTTAAAATCGGGTCGAATTGATAACCTCCTTCTTTTTTGAAGTCGGTTAAAAATATAATAATTTCCTATTCTTATGTACATTTTTTACACTAAACTAATTGGAAAACAAATAAATGTTAATCATTTAAGATACATAAGTACCTATTTGTTACAATTTTACAGTTCCGGTTAGTCAAGTTACTTAGGTAAGTCAGTTAAGTTACTCTTGTAAAGGTTCCAGAATGGTTTACAGTCGCGCGTCTCAAGCGGGTGGCAACCGCGTTCGGACTGTTCCCAACTGTTCCGAGATATCGTGTCTGTGAGCAGTGGTTGTGTGCGTTGCTCGAGCGCACTTTGTATGAACATTGACTTCTGCACCTACCCTTGTTTTGTGGATTAGCCTGGAGCCTCGCTGAGACCGAATTAAAAGACTAACCCTGCCCCCCTCTGTACCTCGAAATTTGGGCGTCCGAGGGGAACTACTTAAAGGGACGAAGATCTCCAATTTGTTACTGGTTGCAACCGCGTGTGAGGCCTTATTAGTGTTGTAACACCACATTACAGCAATATTTTACGATGGTAATTTACAATGATACGCGTAATGTGAATCCATGTGAACGCTGCGATGGCGACGGTGGTTTTAGAGTCGATGTTCATTACTTATTCTAACTATTAGCGTACATAAGTACTTGTTTATGCGTTTAATAGAGTTTTCAATGATGTGTTAATGAGATTGAACGTGGGAAAGGTGTCATTTTACTACAGGGAATAGTTTTTTCTCTCTAAATTGTCGATTACCATGTATTTAAAATGTTGCAGAGTTTGAAATAATATTCATACGATGGGTAAACAGAAGAGGATCTTTAAAATGGACGTTGTTTTGTTTTACCTACCATTTTCACAATCATTGAGGCCAACATTTATTGTTCTCAATTTAAATTCGTCTCAATATCCTACAAACAGCTTTAAAATGCAATCAATGCTAATAATAATTGCACTGGTGGCAAGTATAAACTTTATCATAAAAGACAATTTGTGTAAATCGTGATTGATACGAATCATGAACGTTTGATTTACTCATGTTTATGACTTCATAATATCGATAAACATCGAGGGTCGTGTCGCCTCCCTATCGTAGTACAGCGTTCCCATTCATAACTTTATGCCAATCCGGTACACGACCGTTATTGAGCCCTATATCAGCCGTATCGATATTATAACGTTATTCCGAGCTATCGATTGCCGGCTTTATCGATCATTGGGTTCATTCTTAAATAGATACCATAAAAGGCTTTAAATCGCTACGTCAATCCCTAACTATGCGATGCAATTGATACCACTAGGTAGCAATGATATTTATACCGGAATTCGTACGTTGAATGAAATTGTGAAAAACATACTAAAATACTGTACTGAAGAAGACATTATTCTACTTTTTCTACTTAAACTCGTGCTGCATTTGTTCTCTAGACGCAGTAAAATAGTGTTAAATTAGGCGACAGGCAACTTTTGTACCTGTTTTATCTTACTTCGTAATTAAATAATTTTAAACAAAAAAAACCGAGTTCAAATTAGCAGTATTTTGAAAGTATTCTGTTTACTGAATGTAAAATCTTGACTTCATCAACAAATTACCGAAAACGCCGTACATCTCCATATAAAATTTGTAGAGTTCCCTCGAGTTCTCCAAGATTCTATCATCAGATCCTGGTTTCGTGCCAATGGGACCAATTTAGAGTTATACCCTTGAGATTAAAAAAAAATAATTTGAAAATCGGTCCACGGGTTTTCGAGATATCGAGTAACATACACACAAAAAAAAAAAATAAAAAAAAAATTAGGTCGAATTGAGAACCTCCTCCTTTTTGAAGTCGGTTAAAATATACTAAAATTAGCTACAAAGAGTGGAATTGTCAATATTGTCATGGTGTCAATGTTTAGTTTCGTGTATTTTGCCTGTCTCATTGACGAATATGACTTATGCGTGTTGATGGATACCACAAAATTGCGACATAACATTAGATACCTCTAAAATTTTCCGGTTTTCTCTACTACATTATGCGTTTATTATACATATAAACGTTCTTCTTGAATCACTTTATCTATTCTAAAACATCGCATCAAAATCAGTTGCGTAGTTTTAAAGATCTAAGCATACATAGTGTCAGAGCGGGAAGAAACTTTGTTCTAAATGTTGTGATGTGCAATAATGTGAATAAGGCGTGACGTTTATTTATGTATGTAAGTGATGATGAAGAAACTCCATTATACGAAAGTCTAGACTATAATGCAAGTTCGATTACGTTTTTGCGGCCGTTCCAGCGCCTAACAAGCCATGACTCATTGGACCATCCATCCAATTGGCAGAGTTCATAGCTTGCCAAATTAGCGTAGGAATTTGTGAATATACCAAAATAGCATACATACATACATACATCCAGTCTGTATTCTCAAATGGGGTAGGTTTATACACAAAACGCTTCATAAACAAATCCATGATTATTTCACGCCTCGTGGCCATTTCTAGCATGTCTTTTTAGATTTTGAGTTGGCAGGTAAATACTCGTAGGTATATCTTGACCTATTTCCTTATCCGCTTTTTACGATATCTACGGAACAAATGAAGAGGTGCTATTCTAATCCGACACCACACAGAATAATAAAAACTTCTAATAATGCCTTTACAGGAATTACCATTCTCCATGATAATCATCACAGGTATTCGATTACTTTCAACTATAACCATGGTCTATGGGCTCCATATGAAATAGTAAATAAAAAGTATACAACAACTAATCTCACGTCGTTACAATCCACAATACTGCGACAAAACGCAATCACGCATATCGACAACTAAATCTGTACCAATATTATAAAGCTGACGAGTTTGTTTGTTTGAATGCGCTAGTCTCAGGATTGGTTCAAATTGAAAAATATTTTTGTGTTGGATAGACCATCTATCGAGGAAGGCTTTAGGCTATATAACATCGACCCGATAACCCGAAACATGTCGAGCAATTCTACAAATATATATAAAAAAAAGTAAGTACATTCGTTTATTTCACAATGAGTGAGTCTCACGGTAATTTTACGTTTAAAATAGCGAAGACACATTGGAAAATGTGGAGAAAAAACTATTCCACGCGGACGAAGTCGTGGGCACAGCTAGTCCGCCAATAAAGTCGCAGGACACAGATGTGCGGTGGTCTGCGCGCAGGTAATTGGCACCGCTTTCTACTATACAGCGTGATGCAGAATCTAACTGTAGCATTAAACGTTGAAAGTACGGTGAGTTGCGAGTTTGAGACGCTCCGTTTGCTCTCTTTTGCCTGTGTTTCACCGTTTCATTTCCAATATTGGAGTGAAAAATTATTTGATACGAGCAAGTGGCAAACCACTTGTTGTCCGTTTTTGCTATTTCTCGGGACTCTTACTATCACCAAAAACAAAATTTTATTGAATTAGGTTTTACGATGGAGCGTGGAAACGTTACAGGCAAACATATAGACATGCATTTGGTTACGTTTGTTGTCTATCTGCAAAATGTAATGCATTAGATATAGTCTAAATTATTTAACGCGTATTAATGCAAGTAAAATTTCTCATGGCTTTTTATAATCATCTTTCTCATTATGTCAATGTCGATAATCAATACCACGAGAATAAACAAACGTCAAATCTCACTATCGTACTTCACTTGTTTTCAAACCAGGCTCCCACTTAGTCCCCCCCGTTTCGTCAATAGAAATTTGTTTTTATTTGTTTAAAACAATCGCCCGCGGCCACATCCTGTAGCTTGTCACTCGCGTGTTCTCTAATAGTGAAAAAAGCCTCAATTGCGGCAATTGACGAGTGCAGCCGAACGATCTCGGACGCACGACCGAGGCACCTGGCGCGGGCGCACCTCGGGCGACCGCATAGCAACAGTAAGGCAAAGATTTTTTAATTTAAATAAAATACAAAATAATGATAATCTGGAATACGCCTCAGTGTTATGCACAGGCCTCAGGTTTATGAGAAATGGGGATATAGTTTTTATAGTAGTTACATTGCGAACTACACAAACGGCATTGAAATTACTTCGTCGCTGTATGCAGGTAAATGTCAAATTCAATTTCGCACATAAATGGTGCGAGCCTAGGATTCGAACCTACATCACGTAAATGAGAGATCAAAGATTTAACATCTGGGCTACGACTCGACTCATGCCCTCTTGAAAAAAAAAATCTACAAAAAAGCTGCATGTACCTAAAAGTAGCCAAAAAAGAGAGATCGAAGGTTAGTCTGAGTCGATTAACTAATAAAAAAAACACATAAAATAAATTATTATGTTAGGTACTGTTTGATTCTGTGTAGTGTAGAGGCGCGGGCGCAGCGCGTGCACCGAACACGCCTCGCGGCTTGAAATTGGAACGCTGCTCGCCATTTAAATTTGACCATTGTCACGAATCGGTAACTAGTACGAACGGGGAATTTCTATAGGACATTGTCTTAACTCGCAAACGGTAGTGCCAGTTAAGTAGTTAAGTAATTGGTCGAGTACTGGACAGGTGGCGTAAACGACTCGCGTATTAGTCTAACGACGCAGCGTCATAGGTACTTGTTAAGTAATACGATTTGTATGTAATGACGCATAAACAAATGAAGGTTAGTATTTTGTTTTCTGGTAAAGGTCGTGAAGAATGTAGGATTGAGTTACAGATAATTACAGCTCAATTTATTTGATGGTGACGTCACACATGCTCTGAAATCACACTTTCATGTTTATTCACTTGTAAGAACCAAGCAAAATTTCTTTTAATTATGTATGCAAGTTCGTGACTCAACCACCGATCATGAATTTAAAGTCTTAAAACTATTATCAGGATGACAACCTAATAATGCATGATTTGACGAAAGATCAAAAATCTTCATTAAATAAAAACATACACATTGGAATGTACATCATCACGCCTGTATTCCCAAATAGGGTAGGCAGAGCACACGAAACGCTGTAGATATGTATAGGCAAAACCATAACTGTCTCTCGTTTCGTGGCCACTTCTAGCATATTTTTAGATTTTATGTTGTCAGGTATAATATTGACATGTTGCCGGCCTGTCGTCTAAATACCTTAACCTATTAAAGAGAAAACCTTCTACTTATTCAATTAGGAATACTTCATTTGTAAAATAATCTATTTAAGATTATTTGCATGCCAACATTGCCAACGTATCTGGTTAGACATGTCACCGAACATCACAATCAATATCTATAAGCCCACTGTGTATTACCGTGTCTAAAGCAAATAAATATAATATTTCATTTCATTTCATATTTCCCTAGTCGCCTCTTAACATGGAGAAGTGTCATTCCTAACTTAACAACACACAGCATTATCTTCATCAAACTTTTTAAATTCACCTAGAACCTGAGTCGACGCCGAATCGACTTTTTGCATAGAAATCGATCCAAAAATAATCGTATATTAACCCGGCCAGCGGGCAGCATCAGACGGCCAACTGAACCGTGAAGATTGATTTGTACGGCGACCGCTCCGAATTTTCTGCACCCACTTGTCAAGAAAAACAAGCCTTAGAGAACGTTTTCCTGGGTCATTCCACGACCAAGGCAGTTTTGCGTGACACTCCGAGGCATAATTTCATTTTATGTTAATGTGTATTTTTATGAATAAATCGAATAATGCTTCACATCTCAAACGTTTTGCAAAAAGAGGCATCACTTTGAACCTTTTAATTATCGAGATAATTAAATTTTCTTTTTTCATATAATTCGGTAATCACCCAAGCAAACAATATTGGCATGAAATCATGTTTATTGATAGATATCACTAGACTTTTTATGCTATACATTTATAGCCTTGAATTATAAACATCTTAAGTAATAGTATAATAATTTTAATTAATGATAACCATTGATAAAAAAAAGAAACGTGAAATTAATATTTTTTTATTAGGTATATTTTTTTTTGTGTTGCACAGAGTAATATTCTCAATCAAGGGAAGCATTATTTAAAACTTATATATTTTACAGTGATAACTCAATAAATGACCAATATAGTTATTACCACGTCTATAAAACCGCGGAGATCACTCAAATTACGGTAATCACCGTCGCGGTAATCACGTGAGCAATTTAGTTTTTAATTAATTACTTCGAAACGGTTATTGATAAAAACTCAATATTTTTTGTGTAAGTAGTTATAACACTGTTTAATATGTCAAAATAATCTGAGTTAAATATATTAACAGAACATGCGAGAAAAAAATAATATGGTAATCACTTTTAACTGTGACAAAAAATTCGTGTTGTTTTCTTTCCTTCGTGATTCGGTAACGGCACAATAAATCACAGATTCACACTGTTTAGCCATCGCGGCGTGACAGACTCTTTCTAGGAACGTATCGAGGATGTCTCTCGGAGTATGCGTTTGAGCAGTACGACGCGTTTTATGGCCGAATTTGGTCAAGACGCAAAACTCGGGACACTTTTTAAAAATGGCTTTAAAAATAAACCAATGTAAAAATAATTATTTAGGCAATAGGATTTAATTTATCATGTAATTGGCTTGCTGTGAACAACAAAAACTTACAGTTTCCGCGTTTAGGTTTCGAAGTATATGTCATCAACTAACAAATTTTGGAGGTGGGACAAGGCGAAAATGTAGACTCCACTGACTTTCGATTTTTGTTTCGCGCATTTAATAACAAGAATATACTATTGTTAGACTTATTTTGAGCAGAATAAAGTGTGAATTACGTAAGATATTTTTTTTATAAGGTTATCTGTTAGAATTTGGATTTCACAGGCACTTGAACTTGAGAACACGAAAAATCGTACGGCTGGAGAACGGCCCTCCTCGTTTTGTGAGGACTGCCAAGGTTTTTTGATTGTCTGCTTGATTTGATGTGAATGAACCGAATGTTTAGCTTCGCTCGATTAATTAACCGATCTGATAATGCGACTTTATTGGAAGCCTAATATTAATCTACTTGTTTCGAGATATTTTTGGGTGGGGTTTCAAAAAAAGGGACAGAAAACGTTTAAGTAAAAACACAATTTAACACAGATAAAACATTGTTGTTGATCAAATCTCAAAATACGCCTTAGACAAGTAATCTTAATAACTTAATGCTATGTAAAAAGAAGTTCAAGTCTATCCCAAATAGCGCCTGATGGTAGGTTCCGAATGCTTAGAAAATTTTTGATGCCAAGCATTAAAACTAAATATTGTGTAGTCCCCGGCAAGTTAGAAAGTTTTTTCTTGTTGGGGGGCAGTCTGAGCATCGCTTTTTCCAGGTAAAATCAATGCAAAAACTTACCCCCACACCAAAAACTTTCAAAAACCTTCGTTTGAACTATTCGTAGGCTTTTGTTTTAGTGTTACTAATAGGCCAAGTCTCTTGAAAAGGAATGTATAGGTAAAAGTTGACACGTCTTATCTGAACACAAGATAATCTATTAACATAGATCTTGTTGGCTTTTTACTCCAGCGCTGGAATTTATAGAGTCCGCTACTTCATAATTTCCAATCGACTTTCATCGAGTTACTATGTAGACACTTTACTGCACATAAAATACACACAACATAAAATAAAAGTGAAAAGTAAAATAGCCAAGGCTGCTAAAGTTATTGATTAAAATATAGACACCATAAGAATCAGTCATACCTGATTGCGGACCACGGAGAATGAAACATTTTTTCATAATCGATTGAACCGCCATGATCGATCTTTCCGAGTCACTGGACACAATCGTTAGTGACATCGAAGATCGTCACTATAACCTTTGCATTCTTTCTCATCTCGCTTCGTAATTATATTTTTTAATTATAATGGTATGGTTCATTTTATTGTATTGTCGAATAGTAGAACTTCCACTGTCAAAATGGTATCCTACCCGCTAACGAAGTTTCGATAATCGGTTACATAAAAACAACTCCCAACTGTCTCTCTGTGGACTTCGGTTCCCAGGCATAACATCAGCCTAGAGAGAGGTCTCTCTATTGGAGTCTTTCTCCGCAGTATATTAACCTAACAGTCCTAACAACAATATAAAATACATGTTACTATTGATATCTATACATCCATTGTTATAGTTCTACTATAAGTTAAGACACAATAACACAAGGCTTATATTAAGAAAACTGTGTCCCGTGAATTATAATTTATAATGTTTTCTTTATAAAATCGGTTTGTTTCAAATCGGGTGCGAGCCTGTGACGCCCATGCGCAAAATGTTTTTTTAGCCGTTCCTTACACTATGTACAAATACTATCTTTGCACATTTTTCACGATTTATTACATAAATGTAGACAAAGTACCTATTTTCAGGCTCATTTCATAATCCTTTTATTTTAAATAATGACTATTGTAGCATTATTAAAATTTTGATTAAAAAAAGTTGTGTTTATTATACGTAAGTTTTTGTGTCTGTCGCTAACGCCGTTCGATCGAACTTGGACCGAATTCATTGTAAGTAGTTTTTAATGTATGTATGGCGTGTTGTTTTTTGTGGATATGTATTAAATGCGAATTATGTATGGTAGCTTTTAAGCTATTACGTTTACGTGTGTAACTGAATTCAGGTTTTTTATATTTAAATCGATTTGTAATTTAAACTGGAGGTATGTAATGATTTTATGAAAGACCTCCGTCAATAGTTGACCGATTAAGAATCATACTGATAAAATGTCAGTAATATTTTGCCACTTGCTTTCCTTTTATTAATTAATTAACACATATTTTATGTCGATACTATGTCTTGACTAATTAAGTAAGGAATAGCGATTAGCACTACTTTATCTATTACAATAAAGAGTACAAAAAAACAACTCACAGTCCATAAGATTCAAAGCACTTATGCCATTTTTCAGTTTACCCATGACCATTATACTGTGCCCAGTAGTGGGGACGTGTATGAGCTCCACAATGATGATGAAAAACATGAAACAAATCATTACAAAGTCCAAATACTCGTAACTTAAAAAAAACACTGTTTAGGGTAGCTCATCTCCTCTTTAAAATACCACTCTAAAGCCTAGGATCCAGTTTACTCTGTCGATGCTCCCATTGCTCCCCCTTCTCAGGGTTGGGGATCCATTTTCACCAGCTCCTATATCCATAGGGTAGCGATGTCGCCTGCGCACGAGTCCTGATGCTGGCTCCACTGACCACCCGTCGAGACCTGGACGCTGAGGCCCCCGTCGTCTGGCCTGCGTGGTGCTACTCAGGTAAACCTGGTGCTAATGGTAGCTGCCTTTCCAGACTAACCCTGCCTGTCACTTTCTGATGGCTCTAGTTAGACAGTGATAGGTGTAGTCTATCTCAGTGTCTCTACTCGCGATCTGTCGTTCTGTATGCCAAGTGTCTTCATTACGATTAATACCTACACTAATCACTCTCGTCTGTTTTAATACGCATCAGTTTTATGGGAATCTTCTCTTCGAATTCTCGTCTTGTCGATCACGATAGTTGTGTAAACGTGCCGCTGGGAGGCGCTGTCTCAGTTCCCATACAAACTGATGCGTTTTAGCGTATTAACGCAGACTAGAGTGGCTCGTGTTTTGATTGTAATAACGACACTTGGAGAGCAGGCCTGATACTGAGAGGAGGCCTGTGCCCTGCAGTGGGACGTATATAGGCTGATGATGATGAACGACACTTGGGGTACAGAGCCGTCTGGAACGCGGCAAATATAAAACTGATAAAATATGAGTCAGATTTATGCGTGAATGGGTTAGTATAAAACGCGTTTCTTGTTTGGGGAGGCCTCCTCCATTTCTTCCGTGGATGCTGTTCGAAGCGACAAAAAAAATACGTTAAAGTATATTTAAGGCGGCAGGCTAGCAGCTCTGCAAACTGTCGCTATTATGCCTAAGTACTTCTTTTATTTAACTTGCAACCTAAAAATATGCTAAAAGTATTTAAAAATGTTAATTGGAAACCGGAACCTAATTTAATATCGATGAAGAGCTACAGGCTAGCCCAAAACATCGAGCTAAACTCGATTTAAGACTTCACAAAAAACCAGAACGTCTATACACTTGGCTACACAGGCAAAACCAACTTTATACGGATATGTAGTTAATTTTAGTATAAACAAAAACATATGGTTACTAGGTCTCTTACGGTAGCACACAAAGCCTGTAGAAAAAGTGGTAGGCACGTTAACTGGTAGGTAGTTAGCAAGAGGTCTAACTAAGCACTCGTTTATCTTAACACAGTGGGTGGCTTGAATGGCAGGTGCGCATTTCCATATATCTTCGATGCGCCTGAGCGCACGACTTCGGGACTGTCCGGAAGCGTTCGGGTTTCTTCGGCGAGCTGATAATGTATTACAAGATGTTACTATGTTTGAGGTTAGGTTGTTTTTATATTTATTTTTTATTCTCTTAACAACGCAAAAAATGGATTTTAGTGACTTTTTAATTTAGTTCTCGTTATTTATGGGATTGGATCGGGTTCCATTTCTTCCGTGGAGTAAGAAGAGACCAAGAAATAGGTTTAGGTATATTTTAGGGAACTGACTATCAACCTATCACTGTTGTACTTATTTCATCTATGTTTAAACCTAAAATAATGTTAAATGTGGGCAACGAACGGAACGGTTTTGACTATGTAGCGTTTCGTGTCCTCTGCCTACCACATTTTGAAATAAAGGCCTAATGTTTGTATGTAAGTTGTGGAAAATTAAATGGAAATTTTAAAAACCGCGAAAAAATTGCGACGCTACAAATAAACAATCCATACAGTAGGCATGAAACTGTAATCCGACAATTATTGTTAAAACGTGAAACGGTTAAAAGCTCAAACGCCTGTCCGTTAAGAGGCTTTAAACTTCCACTTAACTCCTAAAGAAAGTCACACGATAATGGTCCAGTTAAAAGTGTGTCGGAAATAGTATTTAACTTAAAAATGTTTCAGAGAACTGCGCTACTGCTCCCAATTAGAAATAAAATGGACTTTGAGAAATGTTGAAGCTTTTTACTTATACTCAGATTGGTTCTATGTATGAACTTTGAGTTTACTTCTAGTGTAAGTAATACTGAATAACTAAAACTTGGAGTTCTTTTGTGAGGGTAATGTAAAGAGTTACATTATAAAATGTTCTAGTCATTTCTTTGCAAATATGATGGCTTATTTATTTACTACACTCATGCAAAATTAGAGAGGATAGCTGCATACATACATCAAATCCGAAGACAGACCTGGTAGGCAGAGCACTTAAAAAGTTACATGGACAACTATTTCAAGTTTTGTAGCCACTTCTAGCATTTTTTATATTTTAAGTTAAGAGGTACAATAACGAAAGGTTACTAGCCCATCGTTTAAAATATACATTAACCTTCCTTAGTCAATTTTCACAACATCGAGGTGACAGTTGATAGCTTGTTGCGAAAAACATTAATATTTTATAGTAGCTAAAACAAACAGTACACTTTTTTGACGTCATCCGCCGCTCGAAAGCTCGACCTGTCATCGGAGTATGAATACCCTGTCAGGCTTCACTCGGCTGTCGCGTTTTGCGTGATACATTGACAATGTCGAACGGGCCAAGCTCCATGTCGGTTGCCATACAATGTTGTATTACAAGGGATACGAAGCTTTTAAAGATTTAGATTTAGATATACTTTTATTAGGCTAGTTGCTTAGTTCAATGTTGTTACCACAGCCTTTATTAAAAAAGCTAATTATTATTGAAAAGTGAATATTATAAACACAATGTTCACGGTGTAGAAAAATATACTACTTAAGTACTTGAAATCTAACCTGGCAAGATTTTAAGTAGAGGGGGTAAGTTTGTATGTTATTGCTCCAAAATTTTGACAAGAGTCGTTTATTTCAATTTGGAAATCGAATTATACCTAATTTACACGCCAGATACAAGTAATTAACAAGAATATTGTCAAATTGCAAACAATTGTTAATACATAAATAGAAATAGGCATTAAATTGACACCAGTACGAGTAATGTCAAGAATTCAAAATAATTTTATTTAAATTATGTTATAAGAAATAGTTTCGTATTTTTAACTTTTGCTGTCACACTAATGCCGTTCGTTCAACAATCGATTAGACATAAACCAAACCCCATTTTTTTAAATCATACGATTGTACCATCCAGCAGCCTCTAAGCTCGAAGGCTGCGTTCCTGATTTACCGACCGTCGTTTGACAGCTGTTCTATATGTATGAATCGGCGCGCTGTAGGGCTGTGTGCACTGTGATATTCAAGTGTTGAACTTAGAATATTTATAGGCGACGTGTCTTCAATATTAACCTATTCTTATGTAGTAATAGCTTTTGCCCGCAATTTCGTCAGCGATTAAATCTTCTATTAAAAAAAACGACTAACCTAAAACCTTTCCCACTTTCGTCTACCGATAGTCCAACTTCACTTCAACATTTCAAGTCTCGATGTCTATAGATCTTTTTCCCGTAGGTATCCTTAAGACCCTTCTTTCTTACCCTGTGTAGTCTCTCCATTTCCGTGGATATCGTAAGAGGCGAAAAAAATAATAAGTAAAGGCATATTTTAGGCGAAAGGCTAGCAATTTATTACTATTTTGTCTCTTATTTAGATAATGGTAAAAATCATGTTTAAAGTGTCTACGGAGCGTGTAATAGTTTATGGCTTTGTCTTTGTTGCGTTTTGCGGGCCCAGCCTATCCCATTTAGGAATATAACTGTGATGTATGTGTTTATTTATGTCTAAGAAAACCCTATTCTGGTGTTAACTGAATTACTAACTGACAATCGACTGAACCGGTTCTACACTTAGCCGGTTGTTAGAGTTCATGTTTAATTGATCAACAATCCTGAATCGAACATACATTGACGCTTTTTACTCAAGCTCATTGACTAGAAAGAGAGATTAAATTATTGCAGTGTTTACTGTGCCGGTACAGTACCGTACAGAATAAGGATTTACAAGAAAACCAAAGAACTCTCGACGTTTTCGCTACAAAATTCAATCTTTTTCTTTGTCTATTATAGTATTCCAAAACTGGGAAAAAGCCATCCCTTTTACAAGCACCCGTATCTAAGTATGAATGGCATGCCCCTGCCTTTGATTGAAATTGTATTAAAAAAGGGGTTTTTAAATCGTATTTAGATTTAGGAAATACTTGTTAAGGGAAGTCCAATGTCAGTGTCAAATAAATGCACACACAGACAATGGGGTAGATAGAGCTCACGAAAGTTGACATAAACTAAACCAGTACTGTCTCACATTTCGTAGCTACTTCAGCACAATCTTCGGTTTAGAAACAGATGAGAGAGATAATTATAATAGTGACAGGTTGCTAGTCTGTCGCCTAAATCATACCTAAACTCATTAGTCGCTTCCTACGGTATCCACGAAAGAGACGGAGAGGTGTTATTCTGACATGACGCCACACGGTATAAAATACTTATCACTAGTTTTTTACGGTAAACTTATAAGTTTCTTTTAAACATATATATAACTTATATTATATTATTATATTATTCGTTAAATTTACGCGTCTTTGGCAGTGTTGAAGCCAAACAACTGACTAACGCATAAATAGCCACAATTATTGTAGAAGCTATATCTCGTAGAAAGCCAGCCTAAGGACTTGTTGGTTACATAAGTGATAATAGTTAGTGCATAATAATGCAGTCTATTACCCACTCGTAGGTCTAACGAACTGAGACAAGGTCCATTTGCATACGACCTCAAGATTTTAATATTTATACATAGCTAGGTACGCTGCTCGCATCTACAGGCTGAGGTAAAGGTTTTACCAGAAATAGGCAACATGACAAGAAAAAAATTTAGTCAGCCAGTAAAATTACAAAAAAAGTATTAAAAAGATATGGTGCTTAGAAGTTTCGAATGACGTCTTATGTTTACCAAGATGTGACGTCACAAGACCCGAAAATTTGACGATCTATACCTTTCTCGGTTTTTAGTTATTTAATGAACTAAGAAATACTGATCCCACATTTTTCCAACATCTAACATACATAACCACGCCTATGTTCCCAAGTGGGGTAGGCAGAACACACAAAACTTTAAAGCCGTAACCATAGCACATTTCGTATCTACTTGTAACTCCGTAATCTAACTTAGGGTTTGATTAGAATGATAAAAAAATTAAACCAGTCATCTGAATGATCATATATCATATTTAACAAAAACTGAGAATTATCAGATTGATGATTATTGTCCCGTGTGGTGCCGGGTTAGAATAGCACCTCCCCCTTTCTTCCCGTGGGTGTCGTAAGAGTTGACTCTGGGAAAGGGTTAGTGTATTGTGGGCGATGGGCTAGCAACCTGTCACTGCAATATCACGTTTAACCATCTGGTTACCCTGAAATTGCTAAACGTGGCATTGGATTTTTGAATTCACGTGCTCTGCCTACCCCTCTTGGGAATACAGGCGTGAGAATATGTATGTATGTATGATAATTATCGTATTAACAGGCGCTGTATAAGGTAATACTACGGTAATACTACGCTTACGACGACACTTAGATCTCGATTTTACAGCGCCTAGTCAGCCTCCAATGTAGGAGCAACACGCTTTAATGTGAAGATTACCATATATAATTATCTACATACATAAACGTCACGCCTTATTCCCTGCGGAGTAGGCAGAGAAAACAGCGGCACTCTATTCCCTGCGGGGTAGGCAGAGACAACAGAGCGCCATTCGCTCCTAATCTGACATTACCTACTTCTCTCGCTTCATTCACGTTAACGTTTTCTCTTTTAAATGTAACCATTAAAAAATCCGACTTTTTAATAAAAAAAAAACACGTGGTCAGATTTCGTTCACACAGCGACATGTCAATGAATGGCTAGTACCTACTTTTGCGTCTTTTGGTTTGATTGATGTTGTTTGCTCTAATTGTTGGGTTATGTGACATGATGGCATTATTATAAAAAATATAATTAATCTAAATTAATAATCTGTTGAAAAGTTACAAACGGACACTCAAACACATAGACACAACCATTGACGTCACATGAAACCCCCATTTTCGTATCGCAGGTTAAGAAAATAAACATGCTAGCATATAAAACAAATATTTAATAAATTTGTTGGCAAGCAAGTAATGAATAAATAGATTTGCATGTACGACACGTGGGTGGGTGGCCACGCCCCCTGTAATTCTTGAATGACATTATAGCCGTACCTACAAGATAGTCAAGTGAATGATGTAATAGCAAAAACTGTTCAAGTACGCAGAAAACGAAATTCAGAAGCGGCCAGCACGTAAAAAAAATGCTTACTCGTTCGTGTAGAAATTAAAAAAATGTTATAAGAAACAATAGAATATCGTAAAAAGTGAAAAAGTTTCATAGTGATGCATAAAGATGCGAATTGGCTCAGACTGTCGATTTTTGTAATTTGATAACAGTTTTCTATTAAGTTGATTTCCATAATTTGATGATGAGACACCTCTTCGTTTTTTTCCGTGGATGTAAGAGGCGAACTAAGGTAATAGGTTAAAGCATATTTTAGGCGACAGGCTAGCAACCTGTCACTTAGCTTAAAACCAAAAAGTAATGGTAGAAGTGTGCTCTGCCTACCCATTTGGGAATATAGGCGTGATGTATGTTAGTTGTGTCTACCCTCACGACTTAATAACATTTAAAAACATTGTTTTTATACTTGTTTCTCTCTCGCAAAGCAATGAAACGTAATTTGACATAATCTGGGATCACTAATCAGTGCAACTTCTTGCTTCGACATTAAACCAAACCGGAAAACAATTTAACGTCTTAACATAATTATTTAATTAAGACATTCCAGTGTATTTTTGTCATCATACTTCTATTACTGTGTAAAATTAGTTTATTGCTAAATATTCCGTGGAAACTGCATTTATCAGTAACCAACTAATTTCGTCTAAATGATTTTACTTATTTCAGCAAGGAAGTACATATACAAGTACATATAGGTATTATCACTTAAAGGATTCAGTTGGTAGTGTGGTAGCCTATTAGTTCACCAACGGAGAGAAAAAACTCCGTTTAGCCTTAAATAGACTCAGTAAAAAACTGTCATTTGTAAGAAAAACTAACATCAAGAAATCTTATCCCTTGTATGGGATATTCATGGGAAGGAAAATCAAGGACTAAAAAGGAGGCGCAAAGTGATCAGTATAAAATAGACCTATCACCTATCTATGGGTTACATAAGAAAATCTTGTGCGTGTCTAGAATCTTAAATCTGTTACTTCTGACACAACTTAGGTACTTTTGTTGTCCATTTAGGATTAGGTGTTTTTTTTTTCCAAAAAAACACTAGCGATCATTGACACTATTTTTGTCCTCTTTTTTGACAGGCATTCTGGTCATTTCCCGCACTAAATGACTTGAAACTTTTATTCTGGTTTCTGCTTTGTTATCATCATCGTATTTTGCTTTAAAAGCTTTAACATATTTTGTAATTAATAAACAATTACCTTTTAAGTACAAATCAGTACACAATGACCTCGAATGAACTCGTGCGACAGCCACGCGAACTACACGCTTTCTTGAGCAAAGTCATTTCAAACATCGAACGCATTTTTTCGTAATTGTGAAATGCTATTAACGAGTATTAGTGGCCAGTAATTTTATTGTATTACTAGCTTTTGCCCGCGGCTTCGCTTCGCGTTAAATTCTGGGTAACACTGAAGAGTTCTCGTAAATATGTATTATAAGTTATAATTTATAACACGCTGCTATAGATGATATTATACGTCTTTCCATTTCGGGATAGAATGAATAGATTCTGGGCATTAGACACACGCGAACATACTACATACAACTGTCCATGGGAAAAGC
>BHDV01012769.1:0-12952 GCA_005406045.1 Adoxophyes honmai
CCGCCGGACCTGAAAATTCATGGTAGTGCACAAACGCCCTTACACTAAAACCAAGGAAAAAAAGTATTTTTTCAATTAAAGTTTGCTTGTGTTGAAACTAGAGCAACTTTTCATTTTTTTCGACTAAAATCGTTGAAAATTTACGTTTTTCGACACTTAAACATTAGGTTACGGTCTTTTGGTAAAAAAAGTTTTTATGAAATATAAGAGTTTGTTTTATTAAAAATAAATAAATAAAGGATGATGTTTAAATGTAAAACAACAAAAAATAATATCTAAAAATGAAGAATTTTTGTACTTAGTTTATGTTCATAATATGAATTTGTATCTGTTGTGGCTATGCCCCTATGATTTGCTTTTATCGATTTTCAATTTTTTTTTATTTAGAATATCGATAAAAGCAAATCATAGGGGCATAGCCACAACAGATAAAAAAATAATGTAAAAAAAATTTTTGCTCTAGTGTCATTATTCACGGAGAAAACAGGGGACTACGTTTGTATGGAGAAGTGCTGCGACTCCTATCCTGTTAACTACTGCTTGAAAACTCTTCCAGGCTCGTTTTTCATGAGCACTCAAAAGCTTCGTGAAATCATCATCTTTAATTATTCGTTTTATTTGCGAACCTACGAAAATACCGCCTTTAACTTCGGCTTCAGATAGTTTTGGAAAAAATCCTCGCAAATATTTAAAAGCCTCGGAATTTGGATCTAGGGCTTTTACGAATTGCTTCATTAAGCCTAATTTGATATGTAATTGTTCAGCTTTTACGTTATGTTTTCCAATCTGAAATTCTACTCGATTCGGCCATACAGGCTGTTGGTTATGTTGGTACTGAATCGCTCTGCTATCCCATAAGCAAAATGACACTGATGTTTAGTATATCCACCTTGCATTCCCATCAGAAAACCTACCATCTTCAAGTCACCGATCACTGGCCCTTGTTGATAAAGCAAATTTTTTGCTCCTGACTTTGATAAACTCACCACAAATAAAACAAAATGAATCAACATCATTTTCACACTAGGCGTCTTTGACGATCCCAAGTATTATTTCCAATTTTGAGAAGCAACCTATTTTGCTCCACTTCTCCCCAATATGTAGCCAAAAAGTATTAGCATTAGCCCAAACTTGTTGTACATAGCTTGGAAAATGCGTCATTACTAGAGCAACCAATGGTTTCTCTGGTATTTTATAGCATTTCTGCCTTGCCTACGATTTGCAGGAAATGATTCAACAGCATAGGCGTTTTTTGACGACCCCAAGTATTATTTCCAATTTTGAGAAGCAACCTGTTTTGCTCGGCATCTCCCCCCAATATGTAGCCAAAAAGTTTTTTTTTTTAATCTTCTAATCCATCCCAACGCCCTTTATAAATGCGTGCCCAATCCCTAGCCTCTCTTACTAAGCATTCTACTGCTAAGTCTAATGGCTGTCCTTCGTGGCACTCTTTAGTTAGATACTTATCTAAATCTTCTAAAAATGAAACTGGACGTATGCTTTGTTTCCAAACTTGGGTTTTTCAAAATTTATATTTGTCATATTATAAATTATCGTGTCATTTTCGTCTCGGAGTGAATTCATCCTTTTTCCTAATTCTCCTATCCCTGTACTTTTTTTTTTCAAGTTGTTGTATTTCAGAATTGTCCCTGCCCGAATTATCTTTTACATTATCATTCTCTCCCCCTGGTGTCTGTCTCTTTCATTTTTAACCGACTTCAAAAAAGGAGGAGGTTCTCAATTCGTCGGAATCTTTTTTTTTGTGTGTTCGCTGATTACGCGAAGACGTCTGGACCGATTTAGAAAATTATTTTATTGTATGAAAGGATAATATACAGGGTGTCCCAAAGTTATGAGACATGAAAGGGAAGTACCTTAAATATCGTAGATCGTGTATTTTGCTCAAAGAAGACTTTATCTTATTTTTAAAAGTTAGTAATTCTGCATTCATAGATTTTCTAAAAATTACTTGCTTCGTCTGGGAATCAAACCGACTAAAATGTCAAAAAAAAAATCATCCTGTTTTTATGTTGCAAATCGAAAGATTAGCTAAAAAATAATAACTCTGCTTAAGTAATAATAATAAGTAATAGTATTTTAAAAGAAAGAAACAACGTGAAATTAATCAGTTTAATCAAATTAAAAACATACATGAAACTGTCGTAGTCAATTAAGTGGGTATTTTTGTGTAAATTAAATAATTAAATGCTCAAAATGTGATCTCTCTTGTCTTACACAAATCGCCAATCTTTTAATGAGTCTAGTGCCTGTTGATCCTCGGACCTTACCCCTTTAGATTTTATCTTTTGGGGATACGTAAAAGATATGCTATACAAAAAGCGATACGAGAATGTGGGCTAGTTACAAACAGAATTGTGCCATATCCATATCACATCGAGTGTTCACCATAAAATTATTAGAAAATCAACTGACAGAGGACTCATTAAAAGATTGGCGATTTGCATCAGACAAGAGGCATCACATTTTGAACATTTAATTAATTAATTTACACAAAAATATTCACTTAATTGACTACGACAGTCACATGTATGTTTTTAACTTGATTAAACTGATTAATTTCACGTTGTCCTTTCTTTTAAAATACTACGTTACTTAACCAGAGTTGTTAGTTTTTAGCTATTCTTTCGATTGGCATCATAGAAACAGGATGATTTTTTTTTTGTCATTTTAGTCGGTTCGATTCCCAGACGAAGCAAGTAATTTTTAGAAAATCTATGAATGCAGAATTACTAACTTTGAAAAATAAGATAGTCTTCTTTGAGCAAAATACACTATCTACGATATTTAAGGTACTTCCCCTTCATGTCCCATAACTTTGGGACACCCTGTATTATAGTTTCCAGGTGGTCCTATTGTCAGCATATCTTGACCTGAAGATGGAATTTGAGGGAAATCGAGGGCAACCCTCAAATACAGGTAAAGTTCAGGCACAGGTAAAGCTTTTAGTACATTTTTTTAAAGCTACACCAGTATTTACGCTTGGCAGTAAAAAAAAATGACTGAGCTGATGATGGAAGGTCAACTCCTTAATGTTTAGGAGTTAAAGGATAATTCTTTCAATACTGAATGCACTTGCAGAGTGGAAATTATAATTTCAGTAACTAGTCAGGCCTGCTGCTTCTCAAGTGTTGCATTTCTGCTAATGTTTGCTCATCGTGGGGTTTACTTAACAGTTTAGAGGATTCTAAATCAGATAGAGCTATTCCTTCTAAAGCCTTGACTCTGCTGAGAGCTACGTATACTTGACCTTTAGCGAAATTCTTTTTCCCAAATTTATAACAGCTTTGTCGAGGATTGTACCCTGTAGTTAATGCACAGTCACAGCCTAGCATAAAATAAGAGGTAAAATTCAAATTACGCTCTACATTACCATAGCCTCTAGTTGCTTGAAACTTAGCACACATCGATGGAATGGAAACAAAGCCATTAGCATCTTTTAATCTACGACCTATTGTCACATCATCCAACATAAAGCCAAAGATACATTAGGCGACATTTGTCGTGCGGCATTCTTGTCGCCTTATGTATCTTTGGCTTCATAAGAACAGCGTCTGGCATTTCACCTTCTTCCAATTGATCCCTGCATAACGCTGGCCATTTGAACCCTTTTACAACGCCCACAGCCCTGTTCACGAGCCCATCCTAAACCGCGATATTTCGTTTTAACATAACGCGAAAGTAGTTAATTTGAAGTAGTTTTTTTTTTGTTTAAAATTATATCCAGTAAATCTTTAATTTCCTTACTGATCTCGTTAATTTTCGACGTTAATCTTCTTACGTCGAAAATTACGTCGAACGTGTATCACTGAAAGACAGAATAGGAAATAGAATTGGCTCGTTAGTCAATTAGTCGTTCCAGCGTTGATTATGGTTTGAACGTAAGGACGTTCTCGCTGTTCGAGTTAGTAATGCCCATTACTAGAATCTACACGATTGATTTGATACCAATCGCAAGGGACAAAACAGTCTCAACATTTGAAGAGGACGATTGCGGCAGTTTTTTTTTTGAGTTGATGAAGAGTTTGAATTATACCTAGGTATGTATAATAATATGAAAACCATCGTCTGTATTGTTTTCGGTGCATTTATCACATATTATTTTAAACAAACATTAAAACCAATAGGCGGTCAAAATAAATAGGCAGACCTAACTCATATTTACAATAAGTAATGTCATATTTACAATAAGTAATGAGATAACTTAATAATTACTAACTTCAAAACTATGTACTTACCTGGGGCCTTTGGAGTTTAGCACAGCGCGTTTTACCGCAGCAAAATTGTCGATTTCATTGACTACAAAATAGCTGCATTTTTTTGGCAACTTTTTCTTCAAATTGTGAAAAAAGAACGAAACTGACAACTTTTTATGAAATGCCCCTGTAGAGGATTGTATGTTGCACATTGAAAGACCGCATTGATAGTATGTTTTATATATTTTCGAATAAACTTACATAAATGATGTGTGCTGTGTGCAGCCATGTTAGGAAGGGAAGAGGAAGAGAGAGAGAAAAGATTGTAACATATGAGTACGTTCGGAAATGTGAAATTGATTCGTTTAGGAATTGAAAGAGGTTTTAGTTATACTAAACAGCCCCAATAATAAGAAGATATTCAGATTTTAAATTATTTTAATTCGTGCGTAATAGCCAAATACCGAATGAGTTCTTCACATCAGCGACCTTTTTTTTTCGGATTATTTTTCGGATCCTTTTTCTTCTTTTTTTCCTTTTGTAGAATCGTTCTACAAGCGCTTCCAGTGCACTGTAAAAATGTTTTTTTTTTTAAACATTCCGAGGCAATTAAGTTTATGTAGTAGATACAGGTGTTTTACAACTTAGTTACAATCGTTACATACACATACATACATACATACATACATACGTACACACCGTTATCCCATTTTAAGAATGGGCAGGCAGAAATTACTTTATTCCACTTGCTACGTTTCTGTCAAATCGCTTTTGCTTTATTTACTACCCGTTATAAATAAGCCTTAGGACCTTTACAGCTGGTGCAAATTAAGGGGACTTGAATTGTGTTTTTATGAATTTTATTGATAATACAAACTAGGTGTTACTTTATTTTGTCACCATGGAGAGATTTTTGTTTCATCTCAACTTCTTTGCATCATAAGTACAGTTTTGCTGTCGTGTATTTAGCGGGTAAGACTGCTCTTGCTCCATAATTAAGGTTTGCTACAAGCTGTTAAAAATATGCCCATGTGTCGGTAACACGTTATCTGGGTAGGTTTGGTTTTTACTTACTGCGACTTTGCAGTCCTTGCCATTACACTGAAATAGTTAAAAGAACGATGGTTGTTTAGTTTCAGGAATACGGTACAGTATTGTCTTTAGTCTCAGACGCGTAAATTAGGACTTCGGTACTTCTTTCTTGGTATTTGCTACTTTCAGTAAAACATTTCTGAAGAAAAATTATATCAAATAACATGATTTGATCGCTAAGGCGATGCCATTGATACCATTTAAACTGACGTCTTATAGCTTGATGAGGTTCAGAGTACTTTAATTATTCACTTACGCTGGCTTCACAACCACTCGAGTGACACTGAAATATGTTGTAAATGAAAATAATGACATTTATTAAGGTCAAGATTTCAAATGGTCGACATTAGGTATAGCTTTGACTAGCTGCGATAACGTCCTAGTAGGAGCTGTCTTCAAATAAACATACAGACATAATTTCCCTTCGTTCCTTGCAGATAATTAAATTAGCTAACCAGCAGCCAAGACAGTAAAATTTTTCTTTTCAGGTTTAACACGAAGCATTTTTACAGCGCACTGACAAACTCAGGTTTAAGAATTTGCGCAGAATTTAAAATTATTTCCATTAAATTTTGCTTGTGCAGCTCTTTGCGTAGTGCATGTTTCACGTAATGTGTATTTTGCGATATGTACGTTATGCGAATGTACTTTTTGCTCTATGTACGTTCCGCGTGTTTCACAATATGCGATGGGTACAATGTGCGAGTTGTACATTTTGCTATTAGTTTCATTTTGCGTGTAGTGTATATGATGCGTTTTGTGCATTTTGCATCGAAGGGGGGCGGCATCTAACCCTGTGGTGACATCGGGCTTGTGAGCACCTAAGTTTGCTACTTAATTAGGAATACAAGGCTTGTATATTAGAGCGCCCCAATCACAATTTATTTGCTAAAAAAATACAACATAATTTCTTATCTATAGAGTCATGGTCACCCTATTTACAAGGGTTGTCCGAAAATGGCCTGACATAGAAACAAGTGGTTTTTGGGTATATATATATTTTTTACTTTTCAACATAGTCTCCTCGTATGGCGTAACGTTATACACTTGATCCGTCGATGCTCCCATGATTTTAACCCGCCCAAATAAAAAGTTTTAGCAGTCTTGCTCTTGGTGGTGCGTCATCTTGGTGGATCAGACCTTTATTTTTTTTATATGGGGCCGTTTTTTCCCTATTTATTCCTTCAGTATGTCAAGTAACGATGAATAAGCTCCGGCCGATGAAACCGTCTTCGCCTTCTTCGGAGCAGGTTCATTTTTTGCAATCCATTGTTTGGACTGTGATTTTGATTTAGGCGTGAAGTGGTGAATCCACATTTCATCGACAGTTACCAAGCGACGCATCGTCACCTCGCACTCGCACTTTTCTGCAAGCACGGTACGAACTCGGCCAGCTCATTCCTTTCATTGATCCTGGCTTGTACTCCTTTATGGATGCCGTCCATATTGGACCCATTATCATAAGATTGACCACGAAATTGTCCAATATCTAAATCATCAACTGCCAGTTTTTCCAAAATTTGCTGACTGATGTCTTTCCTGTCTTTCTAGCAACATCTATGAAATCAATGAAACTTTCTTTTATATCACACATATCGCCAGTTCTTTTTACATATCGAATTTCCTGACTCATTTGTTCTGTATTGGATACATTTGGAGTGCAATCAAACATTATCATTAGTACCATAAAAAAAGATTTTTAAGCCGGTTATCCACTCCTTGCATTCAGTTGTACAACAAATTATTATATCGTAGTCGTGGATGCACGCGAAATTTGCAGATATATTATCAGATACGTCAACATCTTCAAATGACTCAAACTTTGAGACTTCATCTAGGAGCCGCAGCGGCTGCTGCTGCCAATCGCGCACTGCGCGCCACCGCTCTCTTCGCGCGACTGGTCGTGTTCGACTAAACGTCTCGATTTAAACAACGTGAGTTATCCGTTTAATATTCAACACGTTGTTGTGCTAGTCATTGTTTACGGATTTTGAACGCTTTTAAGAGGAATTATTATATACATACATACATACATACCGTCACGCCTCTTTCCCACAGGGGTAGGCAGAGACCACTTTGTTCTTTGTTCAATTATTATATGTGCGTAGATAAGCAAATTAATTTGGTATGTATTAAGTAGTTAATGATTTCGAGATTTCATCGAATCGTGTTGCATATTTATTTCTTAATAAGTTTTTTTTTTCATAATTATATGTACGCGGGACTTAATCGCGATTTTATTTATTTACCTTCTCGACGTTTCGGCCGCGTTACAGCGACAAACACCGGATGTTTATAAGGTTGATTGCAGTTGTGGTAGTTCCTATATTGGACAGACGAAACGTACTATAGCTGAAAGAGTCAAGGAACATATTACTGCTGTTAAAAATCGCCAAATTAACAAATCTGCCATAGCTGAACATTTGTTGGAGTCAGGACCAAACCATTGGATCGAGCTTCATAATCCCCGAATCCTCTCTACAGAACGACATTATTACTCGCGAATAGTTCGTGAAGCGGTTGAAATTAAAAAGTATAAAAATTTTAACCGAGGGGATGGTTTTAAGCTTTCGTCTTCATGGAATCCGGTTATTAATAAGTGTCAGCCTAGAGACGAACATTCGGTGCGAGTGTCTGACATTGTTAGTGTTGTGTGTCGGTGTAATAGTGGAATGGTGGACAATATTGATGAAACGCGGGTAGTTCGAAAAGCCGTTACTGATGAAAATCAAGTGCGGGTAGTTCGAAGAACCCGGGCTGCGAAACAAACGTCGCGCTCTGCTTCAGTCAACTCGTGACCACGGTCGCTGTAACGCGGCCGAAACGTCGAGAAGGTAAATAAATAGAATCGCGATTAAGTCCCGCGTACATATAATTATGAGTGAGAATCGCGAAAGTTTTTTTTTACCTCTGAGTTGCACATCGGACCTTGACACTGTGAATATTTTAGTATTAATTAAAATGGGCTAAATAACTTAAAATTTCATGAAAACAGAATAATTTCAGAAAATTATTTTAATGTTATTTTAACCATCATGTCGTCAGTGTTTCTCGTGTTTACCTCCGACCTGCATCGATCTCCAGTGCACTAGAAATAAAGAAGTAAAAATAAAATAAATGTCATTGTGTAAAATATATACTTAGGTATATAAATAAAAATTACTTAAATAATAGCGACATCTAGCGTGCAAATCTAATTTGTATGACAGTTTTCATTCATACGGGGAGACATATGAACAAACGCTAGATTGTTTAGTTTATAATAAAATTTGTAATGATTATATAAATACTTACGTTTGAATGACACTTTTCACCATCGCACTAGAAGAAAAAATCTAAATAAACAAGTAATTTTCGAAGGTAGTTTGTTGGCATTGCATAAGTAAGAAATAAAGTTAAGTAGGGTGCATAATGTTCAGTTAGAAAATGGTCTCTTTGTCACCATGAATGTCCCATTTCTTAAAAGCCCCTCAACAAAATATCGCGTTCGCAGTACCTATGTATGTTTCTTTCGCAAATGTTTCACATAAGTCGAGTTAAAATGTCACCAACTTTCTGAATGTTATAGAGATCCCGAGTCACAGTTATTTCCGTTGTTTCGATAATGTCTTCCATCCTTAAAGATGTATGATCCCCAATGAATCCTGTTGGTTTTAAATATTCACTTAAGAACCAACCGCAGTTTTCAGGTTGAATTTTTGGTCTTTCTGGTTGAATATTGGATCCATTGCATTTAGCCACATTGAATTAATGAAAATAGTTCGTAGAATTTTTTGAGTTAATGATATCCAGCATGGTGGTATACAATTGGAATCGAAGCCTTTAATTTTTGTATGGGATGGTTGGTAGGGACCTCTCAGTCGCACACATTCACTCGGAGCAAAACATAATCTTTTAAAATTCGGCACTTCGTACTGAAATAAACTTTATTTTTATTTAAGTTTCATTCATTAACCAGAACGGTTTAAATTACTATTATCGATTTACCTTGTTTATACTTGGCAACCCAAGGGTTGTAACGAAAAAAAAATAGGCAACCTAACTATAAGTGAAGAAGGGGCAACAATATAGCGAAGGGACTAGAATATAGTGGACTGGACTGTAGATTTGGACTGGTTCTAGTGCTATCAAGTAAAACGTCCGTCTTCGACTATCAATTTATTCACAATGAAACCAAAACTTATAAAAAAAAACATTCTCATATAAAATTCAAAATATTAAAATTGAATTATAAAAAAGTATAAAATAAGTGTAAGGCTTGAAATAGTGCTCGACCGATGGTCAGCGCTGACCTTCGGTCCTGACCGTGCTAAGCGTAACCTTTAGGCCCAGCGCCTCTATCCTCCGGATCACCACACCACCATGATAAGGACACCGCCATGGCCCCCTGCCCATTCCTGGCCGCCTCCTCTGAGAACCCTTTCAGGGTGGACAGAGCCTCCATCGTCGACCGCCCTGCCCGAAACCCGAATTGGTTCTCGGAGAGATCCGGCCCGACGCTCGACAGATAATGACAAATAGATTCATTGACATAGGAACATAAACGTAAAAAAAAAACTGAAAATGTGACAATATAAGAGAAAGAAGGTTGCATTGCAGCCAGTTGCCAACAAACACTAAGCCTCTCTTTCAGCAAAGAGAAAGAACGATAGTACGTTTTGCTTTCCTTATTAGGTAATAACCCGTATACTTACAACAGGAACCAAATTTATCGCCGTGTCGGTAAATTTGTTGTCCAAGTGGACAACGAAGAGTTGGCATAATGGACGTGGTGCCGCATGAAATGTGCCATCAGCGTAGTACGAACCGTCCAGGTGTTTTTATATTTTTACCAATTTTCCTGGCAAATATTAGTATTTTATCTTCGTTTCCGTCTTCACAGACCAAGAAATCTTCAGCTAATGTGCCGTTTATGTGCACATTTTATAGTTTCTTAAAAACTTAGTCTAGTCACCCCTAAGAATCTTTTTCTTGCACCATAGGCACCTACAACCCGTTTTTCACTTAAGAAAATGATGGGAATGTGACTCACGAATCTTATGCTCTTCTATCGCTGTATCTCCACAAAGTTGTGCCGTTTTTATCGTTTTTTTTTTCGTTTGAGGTAGTGCAATCTAATAAATAAATGCGTAGTCTTGTTGTTAAAAAAAAAAGGATTTATGTGAATTTACTGAGTTAAATTTTGGGGTTTCAGGGAAGATGCTCTTCGGCAAGCCCAAATCAGTTGATTGTACAGTCAGCAGCAGAAGTAGCTAGGCGGCTGAGATGTTCACAGAACCTTAGCACGACTTTGTAGTAAAGAACATAAAAGCGTGTGAAAGTCATTTTGAGCATCTCACCCGCTTAGCAACTATTGCTGCTGACCGTACTCTCGTTCTATTGAAGTACAATTTTAATTATGTAGATATCAATAAATCGTGAAATGGAGCTCTCCATCTCTAGTGGGGTTTCCAGGGAGCATTACGTGTCTGGACATTTGCAAACGTGGTCGTTCGAATGAAATGGACGTTCACGGATGTGGCCATTCCAAGCTTGTGGACTTTATAGTATTGTGGTCGTACGAGCTATATGGACGTTCGGGTATGTGGACATTCCAAAGAAATGGCCTTTCTAGTATTATGAGCGTTCGAGCGATATGGATGTTCAGGGATGTGGGCATTCCAAGGAAATCTCCGTGAAAGGAAAGGGGCTCTAGGTGACCGGATCCCCTGTAATTAGCTAACAAACAAGAGGTGTATTGAATTGGGACTTCGACCTCATCTGCAATAAGTGTCCTTTTTTTTACATCCGCATTGTTATTCCGTCTTCTGTAGGTTGAAGATTTTTTGCCGAAAAGATGGAATCGGTTTCGTGCTCACTAAATCTCATATATATACGTCAATGTGTTATTGAAAACCTTAGGTGCATGTTCATGACCTTCTACTGCATCTTCACAAGCATTATTAATTAGCACATCAATACCATTTTGTGTATCGTTTGGATGGCAAATGTCGCAGTGATTTTTAAAGTTCAGAATTGTCTGATTCTGTAATAAATTAATACAGTATGTATGTTATTATGTTATATTTTTGGGTTAGATACTAAACTACACCATTTGTCAAGCTTATTTTACTACAAACTAACATAAAACATCCCGTCCTTTAAGTAAAACTAAACTTTGGGATGATATAAATATAATGTGGATTTGACTATTGTTTGAAATTAAAACTGTATTGTGTTTCTCTGGGAAGTAAATGTTTTATTACAAATACGTAACGGTTAATTATGATGATGTTGATATATTGACACTTTTTTCATCTGAATAATACTCAAAATAATTATGTACAGTTGGTAAAAAGGTTTTGGAGCCGCTCTAAATGTTCCTTCCCCAAAGTAGGATCCCTGGTTTTTGTTTTCTATCACATTGTTTGCAAGTTATGTATTTGTACATAATTTTGATTTTAAAATATTCTCCCTATCACCGTCTTCGATTATATGCAGCTGTTCTGACATACCTCTTGGTAGCGTAACGTCTTCTAATTTTGAAAAAAAAAAAAAACAGTCTATCGGTATCCAAGTTTTTTTTTTCTCATTAATGTACTAACCCTATTACCATGTAATTAAAGATTAAATAACACAGAATGTACATTTTACCTAATATCCGCGAAACGACTAAGAGTCAATAGCAAAATGTAAAGAAGCCGGTCTGATCGATATTATCAAGTTAAAAAAATGTTATGAGACAGACATAGACACTTTACGGTAAAAAAACTAAACTTAACTTACACATAATTTTTCATAACAAACAACAAATTTACAGATACGGCTCAAAGTATAATCCATCTTGCTTTATCCACAACCTCGCTCCCCGGAATATGGTTTGAGAGTCATTTTTTTCACTTAAGAAATAATGTCGATAAAACACGAAATTTGAAATTGACAACACAATGTTTCTTTTCTGACTTGACGTTTTTCGAACCCATAAATTCTTCTTATTGAGATTGAAAACCTCGTTGAAGGAAATATTGAGAATCCGTCAAAGAACACTCTGTAAAATAATCTATGATAAGTTCAGTTTTATTAAGTGACAGCTTGCTAGAGGTCACAATATTTTTAGCTTAATAATTTATTACATTTTTTACCCGTTCTTTTGTAACACGTTGTATAATGTACTTTTCACCGAGGGAAAACTTGGAATGTCATCAGCATCGATATCATGTTTTATTTTGCCCACGCATTCCTCGAAGATTCTCTGAACCGAACCTAAATTACGGCATGCCTCTTTTTTAGATTCTGTAATAATTTTTCGGACCAATACTGCAGTTTTATCTGGTTGGCATGCATGCATTTTCTCACGTAAACCCTCATGAAGTATCTATGCAGGTCATCCAACATTTTTTAAAATTTCTCTGAAATGAAATGAATCTGAGCGGCTTCTGTACATTTTGGTATTGAGTCTTTGTCGTTCCGAAGATTACAATTTTCATTTTTTCCTCTCAATTGTGATGAAAATCATTGTGTGTATCACGTGCGTTGGGCTTCTATTCTAACAGACTCTTGTCAATAACATCCTCTTAATATCCTTTATACCGAGATTAGCTCGACATGTTTCGGATCAATCCGTGATCCATCATCTGGAGCTACGCGCCACGGCAGCGGACAGACGC
>BHDV01012777.1:0-22904 GCA_005406045.1 Adoxophyes honmai
AGGCCACGACGTCTGTAGCGGTTGTAATGCTACACTATCTACTATTTCCTACTATTTAAAAATAAGTCAGGTTTTCCTTTCTGACGCTATAATATAACTCCAGAACGCAAGAACCGATTTCCACGGGTTTGCATTCGTTGGAAAGGTCTCGGGCTCCGTGAAGTTTATACCGCAATATAAACGCGAATTCCACGTGGGCGAAGCCGCGGGCGGAAAGCTAGTAATAATATAATTTGTATATGAGAACTAGCCAAATTAGTCCTTAGGGCCTAAGGCTTAGGCTACAACATGGCAGGCACCATCGCGAACAGGGATTATTGAGCCACTTACCTATGTTTGTAACTTCGTCGTGTAATACTAACCCAATAGCTGACATCTAGTCGGTCACATCATGGTCACATCGGTCATTGATTACACGTCTAAATTGCGAACAGTGGCAACTGGCTCAACAATCCCGGTTCGTGACTGTACAGTAGTGACAGGTTGCTACCCTGTCGGCTAAAATATACCTTAACCTGTGTCCTTATTCGCCTCTTACGACATCCACGGAAGAAATGGAGAAGTGTTATTCTAAACCCGACACCACACGGAATGTAGTCTAAATGAATCACAATTTTCTAATATAGAATTGTTTTTATTATATCTGATAAATACAAAAATACATAAAACTCGTATATTCTTAAGACTAATTTATTTCCCAGTCCAGTTATATAAAAACATGACAACATTTTATAAGTTCTTACTAACAATAACAACCATTACATTAACTCGTTTGACGATATTGACTATTTTTACTGATAAAATTATGAAGGCCGATTCCATTTGACATCACCAATAATAATTAATAAAACTTTAAAATCTGACTTCCATATAATGCCAATTCTACCTTTGCTCAATCACAGCCTACAAAAGTTAGTAATGGTATTGGGTGGGAACCTCAAATGGAAACGTTCTCAATTCAACAATATGTGTTACATATAAATCTTTGTTCTGATATAATAACAAATAATGGAAATTATTTTAATATTATAACTTCTGTATAAATGAATAAATAAAACTTTACTTACACAAATGCTAAAAGATAAACGGAAATATTTATTTAATATTTTCAACAATAACCACCCTAGCTTAGGACGGCAAGGCACTTGTCGAGTCGCGCGAGAGATGAACTGTACCTGTCACTTGAGATGGCAGAAAATGACATGAAGTTTGTCCCGCGAGCGTGTTGCCATGTTAAGCCGATTGAAGGTTACTAAAAGTAAACAATTAGCTGTGGAACCACATATGGTATGTGGGGGCGCATTCAATAGAGAACATAACATTTATAATTAAAATGAAGATGGGAGTATCTCACTCAAACTATACAAACGATTCAGTTTCTAACATAAAGTTGGTAACTTTATGGTCTATTGCGGTCACAAAACACAACTGTGTGCGTTATTCATCGTCTCACTCAAGGACAGAAATACAGAATGCAGGGAATAGTGTCTACGTAAACCTATTGTAAACTTAAATAAATTAAAACCTATTTTACTGTTTTTCTTTTATTTCCCACTCTTTCAACTCTCCCTTCTACTAAAAGACGTTGATTCTCAATTATTATGGCTCTGAATTTGTGATTTGTAAACAGAGTGCATTACTTAACCCAACAGTATCAGTAGGTAATATGGTCAAAAACATATTTCGCTGGCTCTTCTCAGCCCTGATTTGCTTACTTATAAATGTACTAAAGTATCACTAAACTGCGATGTCATTTATATACTGATTGTGTTCAATAGTCACAATTTATTTGTGAACGATCAATCATTGAAATTGAACACAAGGAAACAGTTAAATTAATTTACCTAACGAAACACGCCAGAGGTTTTTAACTCCACACGTCTGCAGAATACTTCTTCATAGACTCAAGTTTCTTCAGGAACTGTACAGCATCAGCCTCGGTCTTGCCGCCCTTCTCTTGGATCGCCTTCAAGATGATGTTGCGGACGTCCACGGCCATGTTCTTTGCGTCACTGTTAAACAAGCAAAGCAATGTCAGCAACCATCGAATTGAACACCAAGTAATGTTATCTAGATATATTTATTCTAAAACAAGTCCTAAAATTGCTTACAAATATGCACAAGAAATCAAAGAAATGTATCAGATGAAACACAAACACTAAATAAATAATGTTTTGCGATTCATTAAATATTATATGTAGCAACATTAAATTTAACATCAGAGTTGTACTCGTAACTCGTCCAAGATATAGAAAAGAATGATATTTTCAAAGACAACATTTTATTTCGTTTGGTAGAATCGACCCTTAAAGAATAAAGAATTTATTATAACTGCAATGTGCTGGGAATTATTACTCTCAACCAGAGAATAAACCCACCGTCTAAGCGATGTATTTCAATTCGTTCTTGTATGGCACACTTACCCGCAAATGTAGAAGTGGCCATTCCTGTTGCCGATGATATCCCACAGCTGGTCCATCTTCTGCTCTAACAGGTGTGTGACGTAGACCTTCTGCGCCTGGTCGCGAGAGAACGCGAGGTTCAGCGTGACATCGCCGTTCTTAGAGTACTGTTCCAGTTCCTGTAAAAAATAAAAAAATAAAATTAATATCTAACGAAACACGACCTTCTTGAACTGTCACCTGTAGAGAGAGAAGTAATCGAACTCCTGTGGCGTCGGGTTTAGAATACCACTTCCCATTTAGAGGCAACGAGTTGTAAGAGGCAACGAAGCAAATAAAATATGTTAACATATATGTTAGGCAACAGTCTAACAATCTATGACTATTGTACCTTACTTACTGTACTTACTTAAAAAAAATCTAGAAGTGGCTATGAAACGTGAAATAGTCATGGGCGCTCTGCCTCCCCTACATAGCAATACATCCGTAATTTATGCATGTATAAATTTTGCATTAAATTATTGCATTTCACAAAATACGCCGCCAATAAAACTACCGCTCTTCATATTCCATTTAAAACATTTTCCATTCCTGCGGTGTGATGACACAATAATAGTCAGTCGGCCAGACAAGCGGTAGCAAGTAGCAAATAATAAAATTTGTATTCTTATGCCACTCAGAGAGTTTTAAGTCAAGCTGTTTATCTAAAGACAATCTTTAGAAAACAAAGTAAAAAGTTATTCAACCTCTCAAAAAAAATCGAATATATATATTTTTTAATATTACAACGTTTAATTATCTACGAGCAACTTTGAACAGATAGACGGAAAGTAGCCTATTGCTTTTGCCTATGTTTAGTATAAGTTATTGACAAGAGTCACTTAGTGGAGGAAATGAAATGCAATCAAGTTACGTCTTTAGGAAAATTTCCTAACTACCCAAATCAAGGTTTATGTCAGTCGGCAAGTCATCTTCAAGGTTGGGTGTACTTTTTAACTGTCAATAGTTGCAGTCAATGTTACAGTAACCTCCACGTCAGACCTAATTACAATATTAATTCTACTTTAGTGTCATTCCTATTGAACACAACCTGACGTCTGTTTTAACGATTTATATACACTAAAAGAACTGGAGCTAATTAACAACTGTTCAAATATTATCAGGCGCTGCGCAGACGATAGACTTTTGTGCGGTCGAGTCTGCGGAGCAATAAAAACTCTGAATGGAAAATCTCTGTGCGCCATTCAGAAATTTTATTGCTCCGCAGACTCGATCGCACAAAAGTCTGTCGTCTGCGCAGCGCCTTAAGTATACTAAGCGATAAAACTCCTTCAGACTGTTTTAAAAACTAGCTAAAACGTTTATGACAAGAGCCGTAATTTTCCATGTGTAGCCGTCATACAATAATTGAGAGTGACATTGAAAATTTGTTCTAAACGCTGGAAAGGAAACAACGTAACAAGAGTAACAATACTGCCAGTTATCTATACGATCAAATCTGCCGCCATTATCGCAGCTCCTAAAATCGATAAGGCGGACTAAAGAACCATAATACATTTTAGTGTAACGCTAGTGCGGCTAGTTATAATTAAAACTGATAATAGTTTAATGTCACTGTCACTGCCTTAGTGCCAAAGTATGCGAATTTACCTTATCATAATTTAGATAGGTACGTGAGTACTCGATTCCTCTTTTGACAGCACAACACAAGATACACACACTTCACACCTGTATTCCAAAAGGGCGTATTCAGAGCACATGAAACGTTATACAATACAGAAAAGAAAACCATAATGATATTAACGTTTAAGGGCCAATTTTAGTAACATTAAAATAAACTAACAATTGCACTTTACTCAAAATTAGTATAACAGTGACAATCGCCTACAATAAATGACACTTTACATTTTTTACCTAGAGGCGTGTCGTCATAAGTCCCCACTCCGGAAATTGGATGATCTAGATCAGCGGTTCTTAACCTTTTTGCCTGGCGACCCAAAATACAAAAATATTGGAAGCCCGCGACCCATTCAAACATTAAAAACAAATGAAATGCAGTGATTACGGTTTGTTTTTCAAAAAACCCCGCGGGTGGCGACCCGAGGTTAAGAGGAAATATGCCGGTCGAAGGAATTGAAAAATAGGTATTTGCTAAATCTATTGCTGTCGCGCCGTGACCTGCCCAGACGACGTCGAGTGCGATAAGAACAACTACAGCTCGGACCGAAAATACCTATAAAAATTATTCAAAAACAACGTTTCGTAGTCCCCTGATTTCTTCTCCAAAACTTAACCGATTAAATATGTTTTTTCATTAAATGATTAAAAAATGTCATAACTGTGTTTCTATGTTCTTATATTTTGATATAATTGTGTTAAAATTGGTTTCTAGAGGTTTGAACACGACGGAAAAAACTTACCAATTTTTCATGTTTTTGAAGGTTAATATCTCCTTTAGTAATTCAATAAAGAAAAAAAGGAAAACATAGGAACATGCTAATATATCATTAGATTGTTGATGTAAAAAATCATTGTTCTACGGGTAATATCCAGCGAGGAATCAGGGGACTACGTTTCCATACAAAATATGACCGCTCCATTTCCTCTTAAGAAACGATGATCTAGATATATTTTTTCTTTGTCGATGTTTAATTATTTGATAAACCAAAAACGTTTCTCATATTTTTCCGTATAACTAACGGACTAATTAGAATCGAAAACGATGTGGACCTGTACGACCATAAATAAATCTTAAATGTTAAACTTGCCTCTTGGTAAATGTAGTCTTGATCGCGATGCCTGCACCCGAAGAACAGGATGTTTTCCCCGACCTCCTTGCCGTTGGTCCGCGCGTGCGCGCGCTCCTGCAGGAAGCCCCGGAACGGCGCCAGACCCGTGCCGGGACCCACCATGATGATCGGAGTTTGAGTTTGGAGGGGCAGCCTGAAAATCAGAATTTCATTTTTATTAATAATCGTTTCGCCGAATCTGTTGTCTGACGAAATTAATTTCATCGAAAAGTAAAGGACCATACATAAGAAAGGCATTTGGGCGGAGGGGGGATTTTTCGGTCAATGAATGGTGCCATATGAACAAAATTATTATAGTTTTCATAGTAAGTAAGTAAAAAACTCTTTATTGTACAAAAAAATAAAAATACTACAGATCGGTTGCAAAGAAAGCACAAAGTCGGACTTATCCCAAAAGGGATCTCTACCAGTCAACCCTTGAGCGGTCAAGAGAGGGATAGTAGTAGTAGAGGGGCATAGTAAGGGGAGAGTAGGTCTAAAATGCCTAAAATTCTAAAATAAGTGTGACGTATAACGTAAAGTCATATTCGTTGGATTCGTTAAAACAAACAGCATTCACTTGGTCTAATGTTTACGTTTATTTACGAGTACAATACTAAAGGAAAGAGCAATATGCTTTTTTTCGCGAGTCTCGTTATCTTCAAGAACGTCACGCTTCTCTTTAGCTATTAACTTTATTTAATTCATACATACAGAAATGGATTATCGATTAACGAAGTTAACTGTGATTATCGGCGCGGTACCCAGATCGTGACATGTATTTTACGTTACCAGCGTCAATTTTATTGCGATGTAAAAAATTCAGCGCGTTAAGCAACAAAAAAAATAACAAGTCACGATTATTTTTAGTAATTTGGTGGTTTCATTGATAAGATAAACAATAGCGTTGCTAACGTCTGCAATCAGACTTAAAGGTCATATTTAAATGATATCCGACTCGTAAAACTACTCATTTCGTCGTAGTTTCTAAAGGGCCTCTCAGTGGGGTTGCATTGCACCGGTAGTGCGAACTCATTACTACACTAGGGTAGGCCCGTACAAATTACAAATTTTAATTACATATATGTTATATAAATGGTGTCCATTGACAATATTTGGGCAACGCCTACAACTTACATGACTAAGCTCCTGATAACGCTAGTCAGTAGTCATAGGCATTAAGGGGCAGAGTATGTACCTACATCGAAACATGAGACTTTGAAGACGGTCACGTATTATATGGTGTAGTAAATCAATCGTTTATTACACAATTCTCTTAAGGGTATGTGGCTGTGTATTACTATTTTTAAAACATTTATTCGGTTCGGTAGAAAAAAAATCCATTAACTTCTCAAAATTCATGAATGTCGTAAGAGGCGACTAGGGAGATAGGTTACGGTATATTTTAGACGAACTAGAAGTGACCACGAAACGCAAAATGCCATGCATTTGTCTATGTTGCGTTTGTATGGGAATACCATGTGAGAATACAGGTGTGTGGGATGTATGTAGATATGTATAGAAAATAATCTAAAACTCTCAACACTAAAATAATCTTCCAAAAATCTACTCATGGCATAGAAACTCAACAAAAAAATATTAACAACTCATATCTGACAACGTTTAACATTTCGTGTATTGTCGTCTCTGTCTAGCTTGGACTTTTGCCGATAGTCCTGTTCACGTCATTGTGATTCTACTTATTATGTGTTTTGCATCATCATATAATCACATAAAAAAGTTATCAGCCTGTGAGCAAGGGGCTTAAACAGACTGACGTCGCAATAGCTACGCCTTTATTACCATATTGTACGAAAGTAACAAATGTACAAAAAGTAACATACTTAGTTTATCAATTAATATGCACAGAATTTGACGTCAACGGCGCAAGGTTCCACTGTACAGTCGTAAATAAGTTTCAATCAGTCAAACTGAATGTTTTATATTTTTCAATTGAGGTTTCAAATAGTAACACAATCGACTCTTTCCGTAGGATAATTTAAACTCAGAAACGAGTGTATGTAGTACAATTATCGATTAAACTGGTTCATACTGAATTGATTAAGTATTTTATCCTAGATGCTGTTTAACCAGGTTAATAGGTTTAAGGTAATGTATGCGTAACAAAAGGTCGAGGTCAATAAAATTTACAACTTGACGAATCAGTTGGTAGAGTAGGCTGAGCAATCTTATACGTTTGATAAGGCTAACGTTTAATTAGGCCATATTTGGGAAATACTCGTATCGTATTGTTTCTCTTTCATACTGCGCCGGATGAACAAAGATGACGTCAAATATTTACAAACAAATAAGGCAAAGTGACGCGCATTAGTTCATCAATGCTGTTTCTTTACAATACGATTTTGTTTTGTTTGTTTTTTTGTTGTTTTTTTATAATAGAACAAAAACCTTCACGAATTGTGTGACAGTTAAATTTTAATTTTCGAAAGACTTGTCAAAGTCACTCACAGCGGAAGAGACAATGTTACCAGAATATTCTATTAAAGGCACCGTTATTTATCCTCGGCAATTTATTTTTAACATATATATTTAAGCAATCAAATTAAAGTACATAGTTTTAATTTGAAGAAAAAAAATACGGACATAACACACGTCTTAAATCGACTTTACCTTGAGTTTTAATTATTTTTTTTAAATACACACTATAATTTTTACTTTACTTTTTAATCGACTGTCCATGTCCATTAATATATAAACGGATTGGTTCGAATGATCTCACCTGAATTGCGACTTCCTGATGAACACAGGCACTCGGGGGTAGTCCCCTTCCGAGGGCTTGTGGTTGGCGAGCCACGTGGTGGCCACGCCCTTGTTCACGCGCCCGGTCGGCGTCTTGTACTGCACCACCACGGCGGTGATGTGCACAGTGTCGGGGTGCAACTAGAATAAAATGTTAAAGTTATTTTTTACTGACTGCCCTTAGTTTCAATACTTGTATTGGTATAGTCTTCGACATTAAACCCGGTATGATATTTTGTAGCGGGGTTAAGTTGACACATCGATTTTACCTGGACAAAGCGATGCGCGTATTTACCCCCACTACAAAAAGTAACTAGGTATATTACGTACGAGGTATATTACCACTTTACGAATTCATGCCAATTTCCAGTCGATCAAACTATTGGAAGCAGGAAGTCGTATGTACAAACTTTGCTTCCACTTGACCCACCCCACTTGGTCTACCCCCATAGGATCGATATTAATTTGAACCTTATGAAAAAACAAGGTCGATTTCCCCTTGCCATAATATTATGACAGTGACAATAGCTCCCTTATCACTATTGTAATTACGTCACGTTATGTGTCATGTCAACCTTAGTGATAATTTGATATTACAGAAACTTTTGTCAAAAGTAGTAGGCCAATGTCTTGGCTCACCGTACATAAAGATTGATTTACGAAAGCTGGCAAGAAAGGATTGAATTTGAATGGCTGAATGATAGATAATAAAGCCAACGGACATGTGTCACAAAGTTATCAAATAATGATGGATTCAATAATTAAGTAATTAGGAATAACAACTGTGCTTCTTTTTTTGTGATGACATAATTAATCCAAAGCATAAATTCGTACCATGTCATTAGGTATTCAAACCGTAAGTCACAATGAGAGTACAATATTTGTAAAACACAGCTTTTATCTTTCTATCAAATGTTTTACGTGATTAATCCCATTCAATTCTGTGAATTAATTAATAAATTATTTTGTAATAAAAATAACACAAACGTATAACCATCCACAATAACCGATTTAGCATTTTGCAGTTGATTAGGTATAATAATTGTTAATGTTTCAACTTTGGTAATTATTTATTTATTTTAGGATTTCAATCACAAAGTCACTAAAGTGGCTAAACTTGTCTTTCATTAAAGCTGGATTCTACATGATCATCTTTATTATTGCATATATTTCGTGGCTGTTCGCGCCTGCTTTTAAAAATAATAGTAGATACTATCCCAAAGGACGTGCGTATTCACCATACGCTGTAACACCTAAAGTACATAATCAAACACAATTACACAGGTTCATGTTAGGAATCATGATTGAAATTATGATGATGTTGCATGTAATTCAGGTAAGTTGCAAAAAAGATTTTTCTAGACAAGACACATTTGGGACTTCATAATCAGAACTACACAGCTTTACTAAGATTAACGTTGACACATTATATAATTCAACATTTCGTTACTCTTTCTTTACCATTCGGAAATTCAATAATCATCTTTCATTGAGCTGTTCTAATTGATGACAAAAAAAAACAGTTAGTTACCTTAGGACTAGATGAAATAGAATAATATCTTGGTTGCAGACGCGGCAGCAGTTCACAAAGGTGGTCGAGCGGCGGTTTACAAGACTTGATGTCCTCGAGGATGTGCACAATGTTCCTGCACGCTTCCGCGACGAACGACTGGTACAAGTCCTTTCCTTCTTGCGAATTGGTTGCCATTAGCAACAGCTTCTTCTTGTCCTGTGAATTAATTATTCAAAGTCAGTGATTAAATCTTTACCTCCAATCTTTTTATCTTATTTTTGAGGAGGTTTAAGTTTTACACTTAGGGAGACTATGTCAGCCTCATAGGGAGGGGACTTCAGGAACAAAATTCTCAAAAACTCCTCCACTTATCACAGGAGTCTCTGACTGGAAAAGTGTGCCTTACAAAGTTGTACAGAAGTATCGCCTCCTATGATGAAGGGCTACATTTTACGATCTTATAAAACAAGTTAATCGTTTTGTCGTATCTACCTCCTCGTCAGTGCAGTATTCGGCTAACTCTCTCAAGATGTGAGTTCTGGGTAGAGCAGTGATCTCAATGTAGTGAGAGAGGGCAGTCCTGTAGGTGGTGGGGCACGGGAACGGATGTTTCTTGCTGCTTTCCTGGTCAGTGTTGATGAGAGAGAACACTTCATCGAGGTTGGCGTTGGTCAATTTTCCTAGTTGTTCCACTAGGTTAATGTCGTTAATGGGGTAGACAGCTACATGGTCACCTGAAAAGACATTTAATTATTAAAACCGTCAAATTGATTTAATTAGTTGTTGCATTGGTTTGCATTATTAATGATGATGCTCTGTGTCTTTGTATTGGTTGATCATGAAAACATTTGAATAAATAATACTTTGAGTTGGAATACAGTTGTGTTGAATTATAATAATTGTTACCATGCAAATTTTTATACATGTATATCTATGCAACACTCAACACAATATGGAAACACTCATTTTTATTCATTAAAATGGAGGGTCATTCAACATTCAATATTTCCAGGTGCAAGTGTGCAACAGATGAATTTAAATGGAATGAATATTGAAAATGTAATTTTTATAAAATGCTCTTAGTGCATGCATACCAGCTTCGTATCTCATTTTGGATTCCGAGATGTCCAGTTCCACATGAAGACAGGACCGGTCGCCTCCCTTGTGCAGTTCCCTGTTGACTTTGATCTGTGCCAGGAACGGATTCTTTGCATCGTAAGGCCTGAAATTTATGATATGCTAAAAACCATCCTGATAAAATATTTTCAAAAATTACTTTTTATGTTTCAGTCAATTATAATTATTATAATTAGTTATCAATGTTTTTCTTTTCTGCTTTTTTAATTCAGAGTATTTGGCAATTTTTTTTCCATTTTGAAAAGATTTTATTTGCCCCAAAAAGCCAGTCACTATTTCATTCAAACATTACTTATTTTAAATAAATATTAAGCATGACATATTGTATAAGAACTTATTATACACAATCAGAGTTAATCCAAAACATGAAAAAAAACCTAAACATTAACATACATAAAAACTATAGTTTCTATGCTGATAAGAGAAAAAACTGATTGGTATGAATGACAAATCATTAATTGGTTGCTGAAACATTTAAAGCAATGACCAAAAAACAATTTCATGAATTAAATATATTTCAAGTGGAAAATAATAATTAGTTTAATACTAACGGCCTTTGCACTTGTAGGGAATGTAACCGAGCAATTTCACCAGTGAAAACACTGTTGGGAGTGATGTCCTCTGGTGCATGTGTCACCAGGCGGAACTGGCGTACCAACTCTTCTTCCCCAGTGCTCTCAATATTGTACTTCTCACAGACTGCAGGCCAGAACTTGTCCTTCCAAGTGATGAAGTCATCTTCAATACTAAAAAAAGTATCAAATCATCACAATCATGAATCAAAAGTAGTACCTAGAAGTATCAATAACTATAAAATCATTACAATTTATTACTGGACAATATGTATGTAATCGATAAAATGAATGTGATACATACTTGGCATCATCGTCTCCTAAGCCCACTTCATACACCCGAGTGGCTCCCAACTCCTCCAACCTTTTGTCTAAGTATATGGCTACGGCATTGTAATGCTCATATGTCTTATTACCTAATCCAAAAACCTGAAACAAAATAATTGTTAAAATACACACAAGCCAATACCTGTGGCTTCTCACATATGTGATGCCATGAGAAATAGGAATGTCAAAGGAAATAGGGATTCATTACATTTATTTACAGGTACTATGTTGACCAGAATAAAATTGTAAGTCTCTTCCCCGAAATGTACCCCCTGGTAAGTGGGAAGTGAAAAATATAGTGCTTTCTTGTCTCTTTTGTTTAAATGTCTACAATACAAAACCACAAGAAGAGAATTCATAGACCATGAATCCGTGTCTAAGCATAGGAGGGTTAATATTTTAAAGACATACATAGTACACACATTTTATGTCATAATATGATAAACAAAAAAAAATATCCCCCCACCCACCATTGTTAAATAATATGTTAACTACCAGCATAAAACAACATACAAACATATTCTTTGTCACCTATTTCTCAATTTCTATTAAGGTGTCACCATATCATCTCAGAAATACACTAAATAACTCGTTATGTATACGGTCGGACTTTGCCAAAAGAAAAATGTATCTTGAATAGAGTTTTAAATCACTGACATAACTACCGCTGACCTTTGCTTGGGTTGAGTTAACCAATAAATCATTAAGAAAAAAGTCTTACCAGATATCGTAACTTACGCCACGGAGATAAATTACATTTTTTATATATTACTTTTCGCACAAAGATTGGTAAAGTTCGTACAACAACACTCATACTTGAAAAAAAAATAAACTACGTTATTTTACAACTCACTCCCAACAATCCCAAGTGAAAATTAATTAAACTATAAAGCCACCGGTATCGGTTGATATAAATATTGGTACTTAATTTATAACATTCAGTAACACATTTTAATTTATATTTTTAAACTTCTACTGAAACATCTGGTTTAGTTTGGTTGGTTACTTTGGTCTCGCCGAGACTATTGATATTGACAATGACATTTGATATGACAATGACATTTCATTAGTGTTGCCACAGCATAAATAGGAGGTACATTTAAGGAATGCTACACATTACTACAAAATATAAAAAGAGAAACGTACGAATGAATCTAATATCCACCCTTTAAACACAATAAAGTTTCATGGTATTATAATTATTAAAAAAATCATAGTGTCTACAGTCTTATAATTGAGTGCTATCAACACATTAGCTGATCAGCCATGTTCATGCAGTTGTCAGACTGGCAGTTCTTTGTCTATTTTCAACCTGTGGTATGGGTATGATCTTAAAAAGTTAAAAACGTCATGTCAAATTTGAAATGAAAATGTTTTGAAAACCGAATATTACTAAATTACTGTTCTTGTAGTTTTGCGCAACTCTTTTTTTAGTAAAAATACCATTCAAGTTGAGAGTATATGTGTATGTATGTTTGTTTAATGAAATATCTATAGAGAATTGCAGAAAGGTAAGTAAATAGCAGACTACCTATTAAATTAAGTAAACTTAGTGATTTTTGATTGCTGTCTGTTTTGTGACAATGGATGTAAATACATGTAACATGTTGCGAGATTAAATGGGTTGGATTGGTATCTTAAAAATCAAACTGTACTAACTATGTACTTCATTAAATTTAATGTCAATAGAAGTTACTAGACCACCTAGTAAAACTTTCATAGTCTTAATCTAGTTATACCTACAAACTTACAACGGACAGCATTATCATTTTTCTTTTTGCAATTACAAGACTTTAACAGTCCTAATAACACGACGAACTATTCGTTGATATTTTATATACCTTTCTAACCATATGCATGCTTAAGAAACAGCTGTAAGACTTTAGTACACTTAGCGGCAAAATTATCCACCCACCCGAGTTTTTTTAAATATTGTGGGGTGTGAGATGTAGTCAAGGTGTTTATTTATTTTTTATTATTATGTATATTTGGCTGCAACATCGTTTTTGAGTTTCCTATGTAATTTGTTCGGATAACGACAATATACCTACCGTTTACATTAAATTAAACTCTGTAAATTATAGGTAGCTCATTATAGTCCTCGACATGAAACTTGCCAAGAATGTTTGTATTGACGGTAAGCTCGCGCATCGCTTTTATTTTGTAAAAGTGATGAGTGAACTTACCCCGCCACAACAAATGCTATGTTATATTATATGCTGGTAACTATTATAATTATGTTATCATGAGTTAAGTATTTTTACCGAAAATCATGACTTAAAGGAGGTACACAGGAGTATAATTTTATGTTTTGTTGATAATTCATTATTCAGTTTTTAATATCCATTATATCGTCTATGAATGTCAGAAAATAACAACACGTAAAATCCCAGTCTTATAAATACAGAGCTCTGTGTCTATAGTGTCAGATTTATCTTGTCTTACCTAGTTAGAATAGATTGTGTTTAGAATTTACTTACTGCGTAATTTAATCCAGTTAGATCGGGGTCGCCGTTCTTCAACCACTCATAAAACTCCATAGCATTGTCCGTTGGGTCTCCTTCGCCGTATGTAGCCATACAAAATACAGCCAAAGAATTTGATATATCCTTGAGTTTCGTTAACTCTTCCTAACAGAATAAAACAAATAAGTGAATAAAAATAAGAGTTTCGATTTCGGTTATCGTAATTACCGGTAAGAATAATAAATGGTTACCAATAGGTAAGTACAAATTCAATGAAATGTTTGGTTATTTGTATGAATTTGACGTACCATATCACATTCCTCGGGGTCGGCGACCATACCCTTCATCTTATACCGGATGCCCTCTTTGGCTAGGCGACCGGCAAACTCCTCTCCTGTGCCTGTCTGAGATCCATAGAACACTACTAAACTCCTCCCAGACGATTGTAATTTCTTTATAAATGAATTTTCTGTAACTTGAATTGTACCGGCAGGCCTGTGACAAAAGGGAAACATTTTAAAACCAAAATGAACTTCATTGTTTTGTTATTGTAATGCATTCGGGCTGGGAGACTGTTCCATACGTCGGACAGAATTTAAACTGCGATCAGTCTGTATGATATAGTGTCGTATACATCGGAGCACAAATAAGATGACTTCTATTATAGGAACATATTGTCCATGTCCATATCCAAGTCCATGGATATTTACTGCTAAGTTTGTATACAATTACTATTGAGTAATTGACTAATACGAGTATTAATCAACTTTTAACACACTCAAATATAATAAATATCGAACCAATTGATTCATGACCCACCATTTATTTTAAATTACAACAAACGTTATATATGTCATTGTTTGACAAAGGAAATTATTATTATGCTAATTGTGACAACTGTTTCTGGTGAGTCTGAAGTCAATTGGTCCAAAGTACCTAAGCTAAGCTGTAAATAATTTATACTGAGTGGCATCCAACTTGGTACGATTTTAGAGTGAGAGAGTAAGTTCCAGTTTTCCAGGTAAAAGCGATGCGTGAATTTAATCTCTCTCTCTAAAATCGTGCTTAGTTGTTTGTCGAATAGTGTATTACGAGTACCTAATGCATGGTGTCTCGTACGGATATTATAAAATCCAGAACATTGATGTTAGATTTTAAGTATTTGCCCAACTACCCGTTCGCTTAAACCAAGATGAATGCTAAACCTGTAACTGTTTTACTGTAGTAATTACAAATGGTCTAGAACAATAAAAGTACTTGCTGCGCTTATATAAGAAATAACAGCATTTTAGTTCACGTATTGTTATGTATTATGTGTAGGTAGACACTGTGATAAGTACATATTCAAATCAAGCGACACGTTTATTCTAAAAAGGCCTAAAAAGTACTATGCTGATTAAGGACATAGCCTCGGAACGATATACGTATTACAAAGTTACGTAGGTACGTTTGGTACCTACATTTTAAAATTCGTAACACCAGACGAGACCCTACTTAAGTACCTCACTAAGTATTAGTTTCAATGCCAGATTGGCGTGTAACACTGTACAGGATATCATAAATCCATTAAGACATTCCTTTTATAACTGAAGACCGTGACCTGACCTGACCATGCTATTCCCAGCCCACCCACCAATAAATATTTTAATTGGGTCGTTATCAACTTCAACCCATACATACTATCGAGAAAATTTGGCGCTTTGTATATCTATTATTTGACAATTTATTAAATACATTTGAATAGTCCAATTCTTTGAAATCCGTGTTAAAGTAGTGGTTTATCTTGACCTTTCATTGTGATCTGATTTTCGGGGAAATTATGTGTGAAATCATATTTGAGATTTATCTTAAGTCACCTGGTGACGGAAAAAAATATTGCAATACCATGTGTGAAGCACTCAATACGAATATGTTACCAAATATGAACATGTAAATCCGCATCCTATTGAGTTTGTAGTATTTTGTAGTACCAAACTCACTCGTTAGCAATGGCTGGAATTTAATTATAATTACCAGTACATTCTTTCTATGTATTATTAAAAGTACCTAATCGTGACGTGTGCCTGCTAGTGTACTGAACCGAACATGCGTGCGGTGTATGATTATTGGACAAGCAATTAACAAACGACATCGACCCGGTGGCTTGTCAAGTCACAATACTTCGATAAATTGTGTTCACTTATAGACATCGAACTATTTTGCTTTGTTCTGCTTGATTAAGTCAAAAGTGAGCAAAAAGTAACATCGTGATACCACTAAAGCTACCCAATTTATGCCAAATTACTTGTTACTACGTAAATAAAATCAGGAAGTTGATATTTGCCTCTGTCAAGGTTATTGTTGTTACGTAGATATTCAATTCATATGTAGATAAACATGCACTGATTATTAAAGTTAAGTATGATTGTACATTTAGGTATAGGTAATATAACTTTAAACCATACATATCTTAGTGCAGGTTCATGGTACAGATACAGTATAAAGGGCATTTTTATTATTTATGTACAAGTGTATGCTTTCAACCTTATCTCACGGTAGACATTGCCCATTTGTTGCTGTCAGTTTACCGACACCGACACCTGTACTAGTACAAATAGCAAGACTTATCGGTGCAGTTCCCGAATTTTTCAAATCTATAAATGTTTCAGCAAACATGACTTTTAATGTTGAAATTTACGGATTTGACAGATTCTAAGGTTGAGTGTTATGCTAATCGTAATGCTTCACTTTAAATTACAGAACAGAGCCAGGAGTCTGAATATAAATAGGTGTTTATATTTTTCCAGTGATAAAAGATAACCTTGAAACGTGCATAACGACTATCTTGGCTAACATGCCTCATTAAATTATTTTTTTCCTATGTAGGGAATATAGAAAAATTTTATTACTGTTGTGTCTTCCGTTTTCTAAATCTCGATTAATTCATGTTAGGTGACGATAACGCCTCAATTACTGTGGCTAGATAATTCTATGAGGAAAAAGTGACGTTATCTTCAACGAAACACGATCAACTAGTCAAAGGTATTAAGTGCTGCGAAGATTATTTAAAGCTTGGTCACGCTTGGTCACATTTACGTGGTCAGTACGAAAAGAAAAATATGGAAAAAATATTTGATGGTGTTGCTATTGATTTGATTTGATTTGTTGACGCAGGTATTGATAAAGGTGCTTAAAAATTATAAAAGAAATAGCTTACACTGTATGGATCTATTAAAATACTGGTAAAAAGTACTCATGTTTGTGAATATTGAACATTATTGTCATTCTGAAAAACATTCTATAAAAAACGAGACCAATCAACTGCATTACTCAGTTTAATACTTTCTATCAGTAGCTATACCAATTCATACATATACCTACATATACAGTCGACGCAACAAGTAGTATTAGTTGAATGTACTCACTGTATAGAATATTTGCTGAGAAGAATTTCATCTTTCTTATTGTCCTTTCTGGAACTCCACAGCCACCAAATGGCACCTCCAAGTAAAACTACTAGCATAAAAATATCAAATGTACTAAATAGTGATCCGCCAGCAACTGCAGCCGCCGCCGCTGCATCTTTTAGCACGTCCTGCGAATTCTCCGACATTTTGTAGGTTATGTGAGTTCGCACAAAAAGCAGACTATGTGGCCGTAATCACTCGTATACGAAGATACAAGGTCGCTGTTCAGCGGTTAGTTTTATTAATTTACGCGAGAACTTGATTTTAACGTGCTGCGCCACGTCCCGTCGTTAACACTTCCCAAACGACACTGACATCTCTATGTTGAAATTTATGACCGAGAGCGAGCGAGAGCAATTGTCAAATTGGCTATCTATCTGCTTCACACGGCCGACACGAAAGCAAAGTGACGTAACACAAACTGAATAGACTACAGACAGGGCTGGTTTACAACACGTCTGCACGGGACTAAGCGGCGAGGCGAATCTGATTCGTTGAATATATGTACTATTGAAAAGTGTATACGTGAGGGAACGAGCTCCGCGAACGAATCTCGTCCACGTGCCGCGAACGTTGAACGGCGCCGCTACCGGCGGCCGCGGCGGGGGACGGCGTCACTCTTATAAATGAAACGACTTGTACGGTTGCTAAACGAAGAGTGGCCATATTTATTTGAATAACAAACAGTTATATTCATACATTCACTCAAGAATGAAAGAACTTATGACCTAATGTAACTCAGACTACAGACATACAATATTTTGATATACATATTAATAACAGTCACCCACCGTCGCCCTGAGTTGCGCCATTAACTTACCAATTCAATACAATCTTATCTGCATGTAGGTATTGTGTGTCACAGGAATTAGAAGTTTTTAGAGACCATCATGCTGATAGTTTGTTTATTTTGTGGTCGCAACAAATCATGTCGTGTAGCTACAAAATACCTAATTCATCGCTCAAGCAAAAAACATTGACAGACGCAAATGAAAATGCAAAATATGCAAGTAATTACCTTAATGAATTACCAGTGATCGTAATTTTTTTGCAATTTCGGTGCAGTATTGTTGCGTTAAAAGTATCTTTCTGTAGGTAATAGGTATGTATCTGGTACAGTTATGTAGGTAATTAGGATCAATCAAAACGTAATAATATCAAATACTTGATCATCTCCCAATTTAGCTTCCCAATGTTGTTTAGGTTCGGGGGCCACTATAAATGATTTTTGGTTTTTTACAAGAGGCAAGCAGTGACAAACTTCTAGCTTATGGCCTATTTCCTAACCCTTTCCTGTTTTCCGTACAGCGTATTTGAATGTTTCATGTTATTCTACCTACTCCCTTACAGAATAATTACAGCTGTGATGTTATAAATGGTTATTTATATCTATAATTACATTTAAATACCTAGCACGGCCTGAAGGTGGAGTCCATCCCACAAAACACACATCACACAAAAGTCTACAAGCTACAACATAAGTATGTACATAAACATAAGGTAAATTCTATACTCTGGCGGTTTAGGTACTTAACTAAATGTAAACAAACTTCATGTCAGATTGACATTTTAACGGATGTTCAAATAGTTCAAAAACAAAACATTTTTAATTGTTTTTCTAAACTATTTGAACATTTTGAACATCTGATAAAATGTGGGTAGTAAAAAAACCTGTCAAATCTGACATGAAGTTTGTTTAGTAGCTAAACCACTTATGTGTATAATCACTTTCTACATCCTAAAATTAATGAAATTCGATCAATGTAAAACAAGCCTGTAAACCTTTAACTCTACTGAGCACCACATTGGTAACGTTCAATACAAAATATCGATGAAAATACAGGATAACAAAAGGTGGGTTTAATCATACTCTAACTGTTTCCCGCGACTCTGTCTTCGTAGAATTAATTTATTATATTTTATATAGGAATAGAAAAGTAAGGTATCTGTCTGATTGAAGTCAATCCATTGCTGTATTATTTCTTCCAGTCGCATAAATACTAAGTAGGTAAAAGCTATTATTTTCTGAACTATTATTACTTATTCGCTAGTATTTTTTGTTTTTATCATTGTGTTACTAAATTTAACCAAAATGCTTTGTTAGATGCCACATAGAACTTATCGTATTTATGTCATAAATTAACTGTTTTCAAGCTGGCTCATGCTTAATCTTGATTACTAAGCGTCACGCTATTTACGCATATATGTATGTAGCTACAATTATGGATTTGGCAAGTCACTATGACTATTTTCGACTTTGGCTTTAAGGACCAAGAACGAGCAGAGGGTAACAATTATAGCTTACTAGCTTTCCGCCCGCGGCTTCGCCCGCGTGGAACTCGGTTATATTGCGGTATAAAGTACAACTATAAGAAAACTTCTCGTTTCAAACGACACACAGCGCCATCGATCTATCATCTATCGATCGATCATCGATCTATCATCGATTGATATCGATGTATCAAGCGAACTATATTTTTGTTTTCCCTCGGGAACATCAATTTTTTCCGGGATAAAAAGTACCCTATTATTTAATCCGGACTTCTATCTTTATGTCTGCAAAATTTCAAAGCAATCGGTTCGGTAGTTACGGCGTGAAAGCGAAACAAACAAACAAACAAACAAACTCACTTTCTGACTTATAATATTAGTAAGGATAAGGATTACGTCAGTTCTAAGAAAAAAAATGCACTTGGGTTTAATACCTCATGGCCTTATACTTACTAATCATCATACGGTTTTCATGACTACTTCTATGGTTAACACTTTCACTGTTCGTGCGTTGCACTAAACTCCGAAGATGTAAGCTCCAGAAATATTAGTTTTTACAGTTTATTTTATTTGTCAAAAGAGATTTAGCACATGTGCTGTGCATACTGCTTTATTTAATATATTGCTTGCACTAATTCTTATAGTCGATGAACAAGAGCTATCGTCGTCAGATAATAGACATTTACTTACTTGCCTTACACAAATGTAATATGTAATCATGTATTTAATATTTTATGATGAGTGATGATAATTCAAAATATTTATTTTATCTAGCTATGCTTATGTAGGTAAGTACGTTGTTTGTTGTAAAATATTGTTGTCACGCCTGTTAAGAGTGGGTATAAAGGCAAATTGCAACTCGAAGTGATTTTATTTTTCATAAACACGAAATCAAATAATCTACTTACTTACTTATTCCTATTAAAATTTCTGTTTCATTGTGATGATAGTCAACATTATAAAGCCAAATATCCTAAAACTATAATATCTAATTACATTATAACCCTAATATTAATTCCTGAGTAAGAAAAAATTGCGTCTAGAAAAGGCAACATACAGTAGGTAATTTAAGTAGCTACATGCGGTTTCAAGGGAACCTTTCTTTTTTAAATCAGCTGTAAATTTATTGAGCAACACTTATTTTGAATAGTTCCTGTTATGAAAAAAGAAATTACGAGTTCAAATATATTCTCGTCTACTAAGTATAAAGTGTAAACATATGTACATTTCACTGACTGACTGTACCTATGTATGTATTATTATGAACACAAGTCGGAAGTACAAAAAAAGGATTAGGTATCTAAGTACATATCTACATAATTGTATGCCCGCTGACTTGGACCCGTGCAATAGGTAGCTACCTACATTAAAACAACACAATAAGTTTTTCGAGTCTGTTTACTCTTTATACCTACCACTAAGTAAAAAAATGATAAAGTGCTTTTTATAGCTGTGCTTGGATGACTCAACCCGATATACTACCTACGTCGTAATCATAAACTGTATGCAAACGCGTAGCCCATAGATAAATAATTAGTAAGTAGATAGGTACTTAATAAATGTTTGTGGTCATTCCAATTCCAAAGTAAATTTATAACATCAACTATTTCCAGCGCGGATTGGAAATTTTGCAATTATTGTTATCTCAATAAACAGAAAATAGTTTATTTTACCAGTCTAAGGAAAGCTAGTGTTACTAATTGCTCTACTATAGGTGAAAAAATCAAGTCTACACATATAATAAAAAAATTTTGGAAAATAGTGTGTCATTTCCACATAATACACACGTAGATATATGTGAAACAGTTGAAAGTAAATGCAATCAAGATAACTTATTGAGTCAGGCGTTGCCGTGCGGATTCTTTTAGGTACCTATGGGCTATGGGATTTAAGATCGATCGCCTCTGTGCAATATTATAAAACGGTTTGTGAGGCATCGTTTTAAATGGATCGTTTCTAAAATCACAAACTCTGTCCAGTCGTGTATTTACAAAAGATGATGTGGCAGAAAAAAACGCGTCGCCCTCCATTTTAATAATGTATGACCAAGTGACGCAACAACAACGGGTCACCCACTCAAGGTGACGGCCAGGCGGACTAGCGCACGCTGCTGTTTGTGGCAATTTGCGTCCAGATGACGACTAACTTAAATCCATCTGCTTTTGTTGTTTTTCTGGCGTGTTTACTTGATCAACATTACAAAGTTCACTATTCCAAACAAAATCAGACAATCTTAACGCAGGTAAGCTTTACATTTATAGCTGAAATGAAAGCAAAAAAAAACACATATAATAATGGTTAATCAACTTCTAGAGTTTTGATTCATAAAGTTTGTCGCACTAAACCTAATTCTCCGTCAATACGTTACGGATATTTCTTTGTGATTAAACTAAATGAAGAATGCAGACTAATTTACTGGGCATTCCCCTAGAAACAAACAAGCCCTACGTACCTAATAATATATGTACTTATATATTATTTGTTTAGGTAGTTAAAACAATATAAACAATCTTGACGTGTCTTTTTATTTAAACGTACACTTTATAAATCGAAATCTTTACATTTTACAATTTAGGTATGAGAAAATCATTTACTTTCATAATTGAATTGTATAGTGTAACGATTTTCATTTTTAGACTGTGTATTTCAACAAAAAGACATGTCAAGATTGTTTACATTGTTTTAACTAGGTACCTAAACAGTTAAGGTATAGTAAATAGTATTTTTAATTGCACAAGTATTTAAATAGTTAAGTAGTATGTATTTACTTTTTTACATTTATTTTCTTGGTTACAGTATGCGCAGTTTTTGTAACAAAAACCTTTTTAATGTATAAACCGTACAATTTGCGATGCTAGGTTTACCTTTACTGCCACTTTTTACTATGACAGGTTTTGGGCAATACACAGGTAGGTATACTCAACGACCGTCACGAATGCAGATGCAGACTCATAACTAGAGACCGGATTATATGCAACATAGAAAGCTCGAAATATGCACGAAAAATGCTCGAAATATGCATGAAAAGTGTCAAAATATGCAATATATTTTAGTAAAAAACGAAAATGTTCATTTTTTTGTTGTAAAATGAAACATAAATTATGTTGAACTGTGTATCAATTAACAATTACTGTAATATTTTTAGTGTCCGACCGAAGGTACAATTTTGGCCGAAGCCGAAGCCGAAGCCGATTAATCGGTTTTCATCAAAACCTTCGGCCG